>JAASFT010000121.1:0-37822 GCA_023333885.1 Globisporangium parvum
CGAACTCCATCATTCCCATCATCCTCATCGTCATCACGACTGTTGATCGGCTCTATTGTGGTCCGATCTTTGATGGTCAAAAGTACTTGAGGTTTGTATGCTGCGAATACTGTAATTACTCGTGCTGGACTGTGCATAGCTGCCTAAATATGAAACAATGCTGTATATATATATATTTATTGTAACTGAATGGGCACATCGCGGATATTTCGAAACTCGATTTCATCACTATCGAATCGCCTTCCAACCAAAAGCGCACACACACACAAGCAAGCGAGCGAGTGCTGTCGTCGAGCAAGCGGCGGCAGTGAGCATGTCGGCCGCGATCGAGCAGCGCAACCAGGATGCGACGGTGTACGTCGGCAATCTGGACGACAAAGTGACTGAAGAGCTCCTGTGGGAGCTCATGCTCCAAGCTGGCTCGGTCATCAACGTCCACATGCCGCGCGACAAGGTCACGAACACGCACCAGAACTACGGCTTTGTCGAGTTCCGGACCGAGGAGTGCGCCGAGTACGCGCTCAAGGTCATGAACATGGTGCAGCTCTACGGCAAAGTGATGCGCGTGAAGAAAGCGTCACACGACAAGAAGAACCTCGACA
The DNA here is from genome assembly GCA_023333885.1 of Globisporangium parvum. NCBI lineage: Eukaryota > Oomycota > Peronosporomycetes > Pythiales > Pythiaceae > Globisporangium > Globisporangium parvum. The sequence goes on from JAASFT010000121.1 coordinate 603, forward strand.
TTGGCGCGAACCTCTTCCTTGGGAACCTCGACCCCGAGGTCGACGAGAAGCTCCTGTACGACACGTTCTCGGCGTTCGGTGGGATCATCGAGACGCCCAAGATCATGCGCGACGTCGAGACAAAGGCGTCGCGCGGCTTCGGGTTCATCTCGTTCGACTCGTTCGAAGCCTCAGACTTGGCGATCGAGTGCATGAACGGCCAGTACCTGTGCAACCGGCAGGTCGTCGTGCAGTACGCGTACAAGAAAGACAGCAACAACGAGCGCCACGGGTCCGAAGCCGAGCGCTTGCTCGCCCAGACGAACCCGAACAAGCTCAAGCCGCACACGCGCTTTGCATTCACGCCAGCGAGCGGCGGGCTGTCCGCAGCTGAGATGGCCGGTGGCGCTCCACCGATGATGGCGCCACCACCGCCAATGCCGATGCCAATGGCGCACCTCAATGGCGCTGGCGGTGGCTACATGGGGCCGCACATGGGGATGATGGCGCCACCGCCGCCACCACAGAGCATGGGCATGGGCATGGGCATGTACCAAATGGGCGGGATGGCGCCACCGCCACCGCCGCCACCGATGCCAATGGGCATGGGCATGCCGCCTGCTGGTCGGACTGGCATGATGCCGCCACCGCCACCGCCACCACCGGCGCACTACTGAATAGATACACCCACACAGACAAACAGACAGACAGAGCGTGATCGTAGGAGCTGGTAAGGCGCAATGGACGCTCCGTCATCTCCTTTCTATGGAACTCGCCGACAAGGCGCCTGCTGCGACCCCCAGCACGCGCGCTAGCAGTCGCTGTACTCACTTGGGCCGATACACGCACTTGCACGAAAGCGCTGCTGCGATCGCAATGGCGAGCCAACACGCGCACATGAGCGAGCCAGACGATGCTGCGCCACGTGCGTTCGCGCTCACAACAATTGCACTCGCGCCTGAGTCGGTAGAACCGCCTGCGCGCGGTGGCGCGACGCTCACGCAGGTGCACCGCGCTCTTCTTGCCGTCTGGCGTGACGCATATCGCTTGTATCGAGCCACACAAACTGACGAGATGCCGTTCCATCCACGCGCCAATTGCAGGTCGAGAGCGGCGTGTACCTCATCGGCGGCGCGAACCGCGACGCGCAGTGCTTTAGCGACGTCCATCGCTTTGATCTGCGTACGATTGCGAGTGCTGCTGCTGGTTGGGATGCGAGTTGGGAGGGAGCTGACGCTGCCGAATGACCCGCTCGATTGGCTAGACACGCGCACGTGGACACTCGTGTCTCCAGCGAGTGGCGGCGACGCGTTCCCAGCGCGCAGCGGCCACTCTGCAATCGCACTTGGCCACACTATCGTCGTCTTTGGCGGTCTCGACCTGCGCGCCGGCGAAGTCTTCAACGACGTCTTCCTCTTTGACACGCGTGCGTTGTCCACACTCGACTGTCTCGCTGAGAAGGACAGAATGTGTAGTGGACCATCACTCACTGTCTCCATTCCTTCTGAACCATCTCAGGCTCACACCAGTGGACGAAAGCGCCGATCGCAGACGGCGAAGTCCCAGTGCCGCGCAATGCCCACGCCGCGGTGCTACTCCCACCACTTGTCTCGACTGCGATAGAGTCGCCGCTGCACCGGATGGTCGTCTTTGGCGGCTCGTCGCCTGACGACGGCGCGATGGCCGATGTGTTTGTCCTATCGGTCCCAAGCGACCTCACAGCCCTCGGTAGGACGCACGAAGCGCTCGTGTGGGAGCGCATTGAAGGCATCACAGGCGAGGCACCCGAGGCGCGAGAGCTCCACTGCGCGACGCTCCTACCAGCACCGCAGACGACTACGATCTGCTTCAGTGGCGGCCGGAACGCCACTGGCGACATCTGCACCGACGTTGCGATGCTCGACACTGCGACATGGCGCTGGACGCTCGTGCCGATCTGCGCGTGGAACCGCTGTGCGCACGTCTCAGGACGCATCCAGGACGCCGTCGTGAGCTTCGGCGGCTTTGACGGCAGCGCACTCCGAGGCGACTGCTGGGTCTACGCAGACACCATCGAAGCGTGGGTCCAAGCCGAGCTGCTCGATAGCTCCTCGAAGACCGGCGGAGAGCCAGCTGAGATGCTCGGTCGCTTTGGCCACGCTGGCTGCACAGTCGCACTGCGCGCGTCAGAGCCAACAACAGACGCTGGTGGTGCGGCAGTGAAGACCGAGGCGACCGCGCTGCTCGTGTTTGGCGGCATGACAGCGTCGCACGATTTGAGCGACCTCGTGCTCATTCAGGCGCAGCGCTACGAATGAGGCAGAGAGACGTAGAGAGAGAGAGAGAGAGCGAGATGGAGGACGCAGATGGCGCCGGATCGCTGTCGTCTATTGCACTTACACGACCTTCTCGACACCCATGACATCTTTGAGGATGTCGTACGTTGTCAAACTGATGCCAGTCGCGAGCGGACTCTGTCGAGCGAGTCAGAGAAAGAGCGCGTGAGTGAGTGAGTGAGTGAGTGAGTGAGTGAGCATCTAGGACGGCTCCGCAGAGTTCGATAGCGACGAACGTACTCGCATCCAGTTGACCGAGACGCCTTTGAAGAAGCCGCGCCAGCCCTCTTGCGCCAAGATGATGCGCGCCGTCGTCGCGACACCCGTGTAGCGCAGCTCGCCCTTTGTCCCAGGGACGAACCCGTCGGTCTGGATCCGTCGGCGAATCGTGTCCATCGGGTACGTCGCTACAGCGTCCCAAGTCACAGAGGGATCGAGGCGTGAGTGCCTCGTATCAGTACGCCACCGCCTCACATGATACGTACTTGTCTGTGCGATGCACGCGGCAAAGTACGAGCAGACGAACTTCGAGAACGGGTGCAGCCGTGGCGGATGCAGCTCGTTCGCACGCGCTTCGTCGTCGAGTCGTGCGACTTTGAACTCGAGCATCTAGGACCAAAGACACAACAAGTCGGTCGAGTCGTGAGGCTCCCCGTCCAGTTCGCGCCACATACACACAGAGCGTCAGTGCGACGTACAAACGTCTTGAACTTTTCGTTCAAGGCAAAGCCAATGCCCGTGTACGGCAGCGTCCCGAGGAGCGACGGCACGAGTCCGCGCGAGAACGACCGCGCACCGTCGGTCTTGTACATCGTTGCGATCGCTTCCCAGATCGTCTGGTACTGGTGCCTCCCTTGCTGGACCATGTACCGCGCACGGACAATGTCGAGCGGGTACGCCATGATGAGCGACAAGCCACCTGCGAGCGAGCCAGCAGTCACGAGCTGGACGTTGCTCAGCTGCTGGATCTGCTCGCTCCGACCGCGCTTCTCGGCTTGCGCAAAGTTGTACGCGTGGAACTTGCGGCGGAACAAGTCAAAGCTCGAGTGCTGCACGCCGGCGTACGGCACGACGCGCAGGATGTTGAGCACGTTGCCGCGGAAGAGCGCGCGGAAGCCGTCTTGGACGTAGATCTCGCGCGCGAGCTGGACCGCGTTGCGGAAGCTAAAGTGCCGCGTGTCGCTCACTTGGAACATGATCTTCACGCGGTCGACCGGAGCGAGCACAGACTTGGCGACAATGCCTGCTGCGCCACCGGCAAGGAACGACTTGGACACGGTCTCCATCGAGCCCTGGGCTTCCGACGCTGGCGTCGTGGGCGTGGATGGGACTGGCGGCTCAAGCGCATGGCTGCTGGCATCTGCTGATTCCTTCTGACGCTCAGTCTCGTCCAACTCGGTCGAAGCGACGCTGACTTTAGGTGCGAGTGCGTCAACTGACACAGCGGTGATCGCGCGGCTGAGCGTCCGCGCCAAGCGATCGGCTCGCTGCGGCGTTGCCAGCTCATCGCTGTCGCTGCTAGCAGCACGAGCAGTGCGACTAGCGCGCGGTTGCGGTCGCTGTCGCGCCTTCAGGAGCTTCGAGATCTCGGTCTTGAGCACGTCGCTCGGTGGGAGCTCGTCGGCGCGAACGACGAACACGCCGTCGGCTTCGTGGAGCCCAAAGTCGACCATCGCGATCTGCTGTGCCCACGACGTGTACATGTTCCGGACCGAGCCGGGACTGATCTCTTTCCAGTGCATCACCCACGCGCAGAAGCCGTGGAAGTCAATGCGCTCGCTCGCATCGCGCGCGTTCCCCGCCATGTCGTGCCACATGCGCTCGCGCATGTCGTCCGACACGAGCTCTTTCGCGGGGTCGAGGTGCTCGATCTCGTCAAAGAGCGCGCGGAGAGTGATCGTACCGTCAGCGTCTGGGTGCAGGTCGTCAAAGAACACGCGCATGATCTCGAGCACGTCCGGCGTGAGGTTAAAGTCCGGATTGTACGTCTTGAGCGAGTGAAGCGCGAACATGAGCTGCTGCCGATGGCGCAAGTCGATCGCAGCAGCGTCTTCGTGGACATCTGCGCTGTGGCTGTCATTGCGACTGCTACTGCTGCTGCTCTCCGCTGCTGTTGCTGTCGACTGCTGCTGCTGCTGCTCGTTGTTGGCTGCGAGCGAGCCGTCGACGTAGACAAAGCCGTCGACTGAGAGCGTGCCGTCTGCTGTTGCGAGCACTGCGACTTCTGGCTGAGCAGCCGCAGGTGCGCGCGCGTCGCTCGCCATCGTGCGTGAAGGGAGCAGCACGGCCTGTCGTGCACACGTGCGCTGCTCACGACGCCCTCGCGCTCGCTCGTCCGTTGACAAAGGAGCTCGCTTCGCACGCTTCACGTTGAATTTCACGGCTCTCGCAACAGCAGCAATGGGAATAGAGAGGGTTTGTGGGGCATACAGCACGCAAGAGATTGAGAATTCCCTGAGCGAATTGCTGTGTCAAAGTCCAACACGCGCATCCTTTGCATCACGCAACTTCAGCCACTGAAGCGTCGTCGTCGTCAATCACATCGATTCGATCGCGATGTGCGACGCATGCCTTGCGCAGTGCGTCTGCTCAAGATGCAACGAGCGACACGCGCGTAGAGAGGTGCGATAGATTAAGAGAAGACTGGGGAGGCGAGTGGCGACCGCTCCTGTGCCGCTGCACTGCTGAAGCGCCTCGCACGCGCACTGCTCACTCGCCTTTCACGCCTTTCTGGCACACGTAGAGGTAGTGCACAGCGTTTGCATCGGCCTCGGAGACCTGCACCGCGCTGACGGTTGGCTTCGGAACCGTGTGCACCGTCACTTTCCACTGCAGCTCCTTCGTCTCGAGGTAGCTCAGTCTGTTGTCCGGCACGCCGTACGAGACGATAAAGTACACGCCATTGGGCTTGAGCACGCGGTGGACTTCCTGGCACATCTTTGCAATGTTGTTCGTCGAGCCTTCGCCGCAGAGGATCGAGTCCATCGTGCCTTTGTCCACGACGGCGTCGTACGACTCGTCCGCAAACTCGAGCGAGCACGCGTTCATCTTTTGCCACTGGAGCGACTCGATGCGGTCTTCGTACTTGGTCTTCATTTGCGTCACGACGATCTCCGAGATGTCGATGTTCATGATCTTCTGGTACCCGTCGTTCACCATCTCCTCGGACAAGCGCGAGTTCCCAGCGCCGACCATCAGCACTTGGTCCGCCTTCTTCACGTACTGGTTCAGCAGCTCCTTGAGCCCGCCATAGCGCTGATACCAGTCGAACTGCTCCGAGTCCCTTCACACGCGCACGCATGCACGCGCACACACGCACGGCAGTATTGCCATGCACGCGTCAGTCGCCAGTCGAAGCTTTTGTGAATGACGCACCCGCATGCACACAGCCGTCCAACACCACAATCCCGTGCATGCGCACACGCACTTTGTGTAGCGCTCGTCCCAGTAGCTCGCTTTGCCGTACTGCGCCATTGCGTGTGAGCGTGCGTCTGCCTGGTGCTCGCGTCCGTTGGTGCTCTCTCTGTGGCGGCGTGCTGTGAAGTGCCGCGTCCGAGTGCTGTGCGTGAGCGAGCGCGTTTGTGAGCCAAAGGCACAGGCTGCAGGCAAGGTCGGCGTCGGATGCGGAGCGGCGCGGACGAGGTGTCTCGTGACCATCACTCTAGCAATTCGAATGCAGTGAGGTTAGAGCCATAATCACAATCGCATTTCCACTCGCAGTCAGGGCGAGAAAGATACTAGGAGTACAGCTTGGTCTTTTCGCTTTCGACAGATCTCTCTGTTTCATGCCATCCGTCCTGGCAAGGAAACCTTGCGAGAGTGCTTGCAATACAAGCCCTTGCTTGCCTCGTTTCTCTCGATTATCTTCACGTTCGAATGGTTGCAGGAGAATCCAGCCAAGAGCCGCGAGCAGCTCGCTCAAGCCTGCTCAAGTCTGCTCAAGAGGACCTCGTCTCGTTCCTTGCTCGCTCATGCTCCAGTCCTTCTTCACGCGCGATGCAGCTATATCCTCTATCGTCGGTCGATAACTATCGACATGAACTAGTAGTGCAGCCACCATCGTGCGAAGAAGCGGTAGGAGCTCGATACATCCCGATACATCTTGACGATCTCTCACTCCTTTGCCTTGCACAGCACTGCATTTCATTTATATACTCCAAATTGTAAGAACATATCGAATGCTAATTCTGCCAACACCATCTCGCAGAAGAATACCTCAAAGTGGAAGAAGACGAAGAAGCACTCGACGCCAGTCTCTCTCGCTCTCGCTTGCTTGCTCGCGGCGTCTGCATCTCGACCTATAGCATAAGCACACGCACGCACGCACACACGACGCACCATGCAGCTTGCCACTGTGCCAGAGCTCACGGCGCCGCTCGCACCAGAAGTCGTATCGAAGACCGACAAGTCGATCACGCTGCGCCTCAAGCCCGCCGCGCAGCTCGACCGCAAGCTCGCGTTCCAAGTCGTACGTGTCTCTGTCAGCGCTGCATTATACGTGTGTGCGCGCATCACTGCTCATTGATCATTGCTCATTGCGCCTGTGTATGTGTATGTGGCATGATAGAGCCACAGCGAGCACGGGTATGTCTACTACTCGTGGACCGAGTCCGAGATCGTCGCTGGCACGATGCACCCAGTGAAAGGACTCGTGCCGAACACGGTACGCTCTAGTACCATCACTGCGCTGCCCAGGTGTCGTACACGCGCACGACTGACTAACTGACTGCGCCTCGTGTGGCTGTAGAACTACGTCTTCCGCGCTCGCGTCGTCGACGAAGCGACGCAACAATGCAGCGAGTGGTCGGTGCTCACGTCCTACATCCGCACGTTCACGGTACGTCCTTACGCAACTTAATGCAGTTGCAACGGTGTAGAAGACGTAGCGGCACGTTCGACTAACACGCGTGGCGCGATGCACGCACGCGTGCAGGAAGAGGAAGACGCCAAGCGCGCTGGCACGTACTTTGAACACGTACGTTCGTCGCTCGCACGTCTCAGTCAGTCCTCTCCGTGGACGCTTGTTCACTTGCACGCTTTGCTATCTATCCACACACGCACACGCAGGCGCTCAAGCTCGAGCGTGAGCAGAAGACGGTGCTCCAGCAGCAGATCTCAAAGCTCACGGTCATGTACGTCCTCGTCGTCACGCCGTACGGTCGCCCGCCTTTGCCGCTGTCCTCACGCGCCATTGCTTCGCTATCCACCGCCAGGCTCGACACGAACACGCGCAAAGCGAGCGAGCCAGAGCGCAAGTCGCCAGTCCAGCTCCACGAAGACATGCTCTCGAGCCGCCGCATCATTGACACGAAGATCTCGCGGCTGCAGTCCGAGCTGAGCTCGCAGACTGCTGCGCTCCAGCTCATCAAGCGCCAGCGCGCAGCAGATGAGCATATGATCTCAGACTTGCTCAACGAGCAAGAGACGCTCCGTCAAGCGCAGCAAGCGCATGCAAGCGCAAGTGCGTACGAGCACGAAGTCGCTCAGCTGCGCGACCAGCTCAATGCGAACGAAGCGGCGCTGCGCAAGCACCAGGAGCAAGTGGCCGCGAGCCACGCGCAGATCGCAACGTATGAAGCGTCGCTCGCAACGACGCAGAGCGAGATTCGCCAGAAAGAGGACGACGTGGAGCGGCTCATGGCGGACTGCAACCGCATGATCCAAGAGCAAGCCGACGCGGCAGCAGTCAAGCAGCTGGAGATTGAAGACGCGCTCTTGGAAGCGAAGACGTCGCTCGAGCAGCAGCTCGATATCAACACGTACTTGCGCGACGAAGTCTCGCGCTTGCGCGAAGAGAGCCACCACCTGAAGAACCAGATCCAAGAGATGGACTCAGACGTCGTCCCGAAGCTCCTGCGCCTCGAAGACGAGAACGAGCAGCTCCGCGCAGAGTTGGCGCGATACCGACGGTAATCACGAGTGGCGGACGAGGCGTGGTGTCAGCAGCATCGCCAGTGCAGGTTGTCCCAAGCACGCTCGGCAGTTCATTCGTTCATCGCCTTCTCGAGATGTCTTTGCTTCTAATGTATACGGCGCTGCCTGCGTCCATGAGCGATCGACTGAGTTCGCTTTGACAGACTGCGTCTCGCTGCCGACGTGGCATGGCAGGACATGTCGTGGCCCTGCTGGTCTGTCCGTCCGTCCGTCCGTCCTCGTCGTCGCGCTAGAAGCCGTCGTCGTCCAAGTCGTCAAAGCCGCCGAGTGTGAACGCGTGCGCAGACGTGAGCGGCGGCAAGCGCGACGGCGGCGAGCTCGCAGACAGCGCAGGCGACGGGTCGAACGTGCTGCGCGACGGCTTCTTGTGGTGATTCACGCCGCCCATGTGCTGCTTCTTGCGACTCGCGGCGCGGTCGTCAAAGCTCCCCGCATCGACGGACGAGCCGAGCGAGACGCCGTGTGCACGCTGCTGCATCGTCGCTTCAAAGTAGCTGAGTCCTTTGAACGACGCGGCGTCGACGCTGCCGGCCATGCTCACGTCGTCGTCGTCGCTCGGCGCATCCTCATCGCCGTTGTCGTCGCTGGCGTCGCTCGCGTCGTCACCATTGTCGTCGTCGGCTTCGTCGTCGCTGAACGCGCGGATAATCGCCTTCACAGCGGCGAGCGCGTCGCAGTTCTCGCTCGACGTCGGGTCCGCGTGCTTCCAGTAGAGGTACGACGGCCCAATGTACTTGAACGACCGCCGGAGCAAGTACGGATCGAACGGGAAGAATGTCTCGAGCGCCTGGCGCTGGCCCAAGAGCACGTGGCTGCTCGCAGACGCGAGCGTCGGCTTGCTCGACCGCTCCATGCTCTTGCTCTGGCTCCCTTTGCTGCTCGTGCCTTTGAGCGACGTCCCACTGCCACCAGTCGCTTTGCTACTGCTACTGCTGATCGCATGGTCGACGCGGTCGATGCAGTCGTCCGAGATGAGCTCGAACGTCTCGACAAAGTTGAGGAACTCGGTCGCGACCGTTTGCTGGCAGAACGCGAGCGGGCAGTACGCCGTGGGCGTGATCAAGAGGCGCTCCCACCCGAGCGTGCGGAGAAAGTCGTAGCCATGGGGCGTCTGCGCGATCTCGAGGCCGCGGAAGCAGAGAAGGTAGCACACGGTCTGGAGCGTCGAGATGAAGATCGACTCGTGGAACTGCCCGCGCGTGTTGCGCTCGAGCGCTGCTTGCTCGGCGTCGAGGCTGCTTGCAGCGGCACTCGTGCTGCCATTGCCTTCGGTGCTCTCAGTCGGTGTCAGCGCGGCGTCGTACACGTCCATCTGGTCGTGCATGTACTTGAGCAAGTGGTAGAGCGCCTTCTGGATGTACGCGACCGAGATGTACTTGGCGCGCGCCAAGAAGCTCGCGAGGTACGCGCTGCAGCTGTGGCGCGTCACGGGCGGGACGTGCGGGTCGAGCGACGTCGCCAAGAGCTGCGAGATGAAGACGTCTTGGAACTGCGGGTCCAAGCGGCAGACGTAGAAGAGCAGGAACTGCGGATACTTGGACCGGTGCGTGTTCAGGATCGAGTGCTCAAAGACCTTGAGCAAGTACCGAAAGACCATCGCGGCCTTTTGGACGTCGACAGTGTTGGTACTCGGACGAGGATGCTCTGTCCCCGTCTCCGTCTTCGTAGCGTCCGTGTCCGTGCTGACTGTAAGCGCCGAGGCGCCAACGAGCCGCTCAATGTGCGCAAACATCGTGAGCATCATCTCATCGAGCTTGTCGGCCATCTCATCGAGCTTGGTGCTGCTGTCGTCGCTCGGCAAGAGCTCGTCATCGAGGAAGTCGTCCATCGTGAAGACGTCCTCCTCTTTCTCATCGAGCTTGATCTCGACGTCCACGGCCACGAGCTGGTCGACGATCAAGCCAAAGATGCGCTCCTGCAAGCCCGGGACGTACAGCGACAGTTTCAGGACGTTCGCGAGGTACGCCACCTGGAACGGCGTGTCGAGGCGCTTGTGCGGAAAATGCTCGCAGACGACGGGGAAGAGCACGTTCGCAGCCGTGGGCACGAGCGCCAGCACGCGCTGGAACGTCTCGTGCACGCACGCGTAGCGCTGCTGGATGCGCGCTTCGACGTCGATTGGCTCTGGGACTGGTGCAGTCACGACTGGTGCTGGCGCAGCCGAGACGATGCCGCCAAACGACGCGCCAATGCCAATGCGCTTGAGCGCAGCAGTCGCCGCTGCCGGTGGCGCGGGCGGCAGCAGACCTGGCGGGAGCTGCTGCGGCCGACAGAGGTTGCGCGTGAGCATCTGGAGCGTCGGGAGCACGTACACAGTGTTCGACGACACGAGGTGGACGATGAAGCGCGTGAACGCGTCGACCTCTTCGCGCTCTTCGAGGAAACTGAACTTGAAGAGCACGTCAAAGAGCTGCTGGAACGCCTGCGGCTCGTTCGCCATGGCCGAGATGCACCGCGGCAGTGCGAGGAAGATCTTGCGGCGCGCGGACTTGGCATCACTGCCACGACTGGGCGTCGACAGCTGCTGGATCAAGTACTGGTAGTTTGTGCTGTTGCCCTATGCGTATGGAGGCGACGCGCAAGCGAGCGCGCAGTGAGACGCTGCATGAGCACGGCGCAGCAGCAGCAGCAGGCACTTCAACAGCCGCAGCAGCTCCACAGGCGCTGACATGCCACGCACCTTGAGCTTGAGATCGAGCGCATTCTCGATGAACTCGCGCGTGCTCACGAGCTCTTCCTCCGACACCACCGCAGCGACGCTCGCCATCGCCGTCGCGCCACCACTTCCAGCCATTTTCAGCAGCTGCAATTTTGACTTGGGTCGAAAAGCTGTCAGCGAACGTAACACCACATGACTGTGCCACTGCAAGCGGTACAGTCATCAGTAGTGCCATTGCAAGCGGTACGTCGTGGTTGTACCACATGGCGCGACGATCTCCAATACAAACCTCAAGTACTTTTGACCATCAAAGATCGGACCACAATAGAGCCGATCAACAGTCGTGATGACGATGAGGATGATGGGAATGATGGAGTTCGAGGACACGGCGCGCGAATGGACCGAGCTGCTGCGCGATGCTGCGCACGCGTCGTTCGCGACGCAGCACATCGACACGATCCTGCAGCTCGCAGTCACACTCGCTCGCGCGCAGGTGCGCGTGTTTACTGCTGTGTGCTCCAAGTGGCGCGCATTCGATCTCACGCTCACGACCTCATTGTCCAGGATCTCGAGAGTGCGATCGCTCACGACGCGATCCGCGCACACTGCGCCACGCAAGAGGTGCGTCGTACGCTCCAGTGCTCGCCTAGGACTTGCTACGCGCGCTCAAACGCATGCTCCTATCGTCTGCACAGGACGAGCATGTGCTCTTGAGCTTTGCGTTCGTCGTCAAGCGCCTGCTCACTGTCGTCGTGCGCGACCGCATGCGCTTCCTGTTGCCTGAGCACCAGTCGCCGCCGCGCGACGAGAGCTCTGCGTCGCAGCGCGAGTCGCTCGCGCAGCAGCACGCGCTGCGCACGAAGATCCCGAGCGACTTCCGCGAGGCGTTTGTGCACACGCTGCGCGCCAAGTGCGTCTCTCTCTCTGTGCCTTACGCGTTGCTAGCGCCTGCTGACACTACGACCGCACTGCGTCGCACTGCTCTGTCTGTTTGCGTCCGTGTGCGCGCAGCTGGGACGCGCTGGACGACGCAGCGCTCGCGACCAAGTTCTCGCTCCCGCGACTCGCAGACCTACAGTGGTGCGTCCAAGGGCTTCGCTTGGCGTCGCGCACCATCACTCTGTGACTGACGCACACACGATGGGCGGACTAGGTCAATTGCACCGCCGGGGGTGGTATTGCGGCTCCAGACGAGTGATGGTGCGACGCGCACAGTGCAGGTCCCGATGCAGCAGTTCCACCAGCTGCGGTACAGCACTGCAAAGGTGCGAACGGAGGCGCGCGTCTGGTGCTTGGGTCGGGACTGACACTGCGCTTGGGACTGCGCAGGTGCTGCAAGAGATGCACCACGTCGAGACGCATCCGATCATGCGGCTCACGCGCACGGAGCAGCGCGTCGGCAGCAGCACTGGAGCTGCGACTGCTGCGCCGTGACGACGCGTACATGGCGAGGGCCTGCCGTTTGCGAGCGCGAGCAGCAGCACCGAGCAGCATGGCGTCCGACCGACCGAACGAACGAACGAACGAACGAACGAACGAGAGCGTCTGGATTGAGCGTCCCTAGCGACCGCATCGATGCATGGTGCACACTGCGCTGCCGTAGGACTCTGCCGCTTCGTGCAGACCTTTTGATCGCACCATCAGCGCATCCGCAGCGAGACGCAGCAGCAAGTAGCATGGGCGTGAACACAAACGACTCGAGCACCGCGGTGCCGACGCCGTGCGGCTGATCCTGCAGTTCCTCTAGGAGAACATGGGTGCACTTGCAACCGCAGGCACTGCTCGCTCTCGCTCTCGTCTACACAACCTCCATGAGCAGCGCAACGCCTGCGAGGATCCACTTGGACGGCGGCGCCTTCGTGCGCAGCTGCGCCGTGAACACGTACGTCGGTCCGCGCTGCTGCGTCTTGTACACTGGACACTCGAACGCATTCGCACTTGAGCCTCCTCCACTCGCACTGCTGCTACTGCTACTCGCGTCCTTGCGTGTCGTCGTCGTCGCTGCGACAACTGCGCGGCAGTTCATCACTGGCATCGCGACGTACATCTCTTTCGGCGAGCTCTGGTCGAGCATGCCGTTGCCAATGTCCCACCGCGCGCCTTCGAGCGCCAGGCCGTGGATGTACTGTCCGTCGCGCGACGGCGCGTCGATTGCGTCAACGCTGCGCTTCGTGATGTCGGTCGCGACGCTGAGCTTGTCGAGCTCGAGCGCGTTCTTGCGCGCGCACGTCTGGAGCACGGCGGTGAGGAAGAACTGGGGACTGAAGAGACCAGGGAACCAGAGCACGAGCGGCAGCTCTGGGGCCATGGCGCTCCAGTCCTGGAGCTGCGCGATGCGCTGCTGGACATTCGCGAGCCACGGCGCGAGCGACCGGCGCGACGGGAACGCGGCGGCCTCCCAGCTCGGCGGCACGCGCTCCAAGTAGAGACAGTCCTGGAGACTCTCCATGGCGTCCGTAAGTGTGACTTCGCCGCGAAAGCCGAGCTCGAGCTCGACGAGCGACTGCGTCATCTCGTCCAGCAACGCATTCATGCGCTCGCACTCTTGGAGCAGGACGGTCTGGTACGGATCCATCTCGTCGGCTGCAGCCATCGCAAGGGCTGCGGCGCTCGACGCGCTGCGTCCGCCTTTGCCACTGGACGATGCCGCACCAGCGCTGTGGCTACTCGCATGCTCGGACGTCTTGAAGAACAGCTCGTGGATGTCAAAGCGGACCTCGCGGTAGCTCTCGAGGATGTCTTGGAGCACGCCCTCGGCGACCATCTGGACCGAGTCGGCGCTGTCTTTGCTGCTGCCAGCTTTGCTACTGCCGCTGCCAGCGTCGCCACTGCTGCTGCTGCTGCGTGTGAGGGTCAAGAGCGCCCGCACGAGCGTCTCGCCGTGCTCGGTGCGGAACGCCACTTCTGCGTTCGGGTGCAAGCCAAACGCCGTGGGCGAGTCGCTCTGGAGCGTGTGCTCAATGTGGTCGAGGATGCGGTCGTAGCCAGCTGAGAGCTTTGGCGCGAGGAAGTCGCGGCGCAAGTGCATCGGTCCACCGCCGCCACTGCCTGCGCTGCTGCTACTCTCGCCACCGCCGCCGTCTCCGCCGCTCGTTCCGCTACTGGTATCGCCAGTGCCACTGCCGCTGCCTGATCCACTGCCACTGCCACCGGCGCTCGCGTCGTCGCCGTACGGAACCATCGAGAGCTCCTCCAAGAGCTCGTCGCGGAGAAAGTAGCGCAAGTACGTCGCACACACGACGCGGTCGAACTCGTTCACGATGTGGCCGCCGTACATGATCTCGCCAAAGAGGTACCGCAAGTCGGGCCACGGCACGCGCGCCGGTGCGTTGTCCATGTAGTTCTTCAGGACCGTGCTGCTCGCCAAGAGGTCGCTCGCTGCGAACGGGTAGAGCAGGTTGAAGCCCTGCGTCCCAAACTTCTTGCGCTCGAGCATGAGGGCGTGGAAATAGCACATGGCGAAGAGGATGCACCGCGTGCGCGGCTCGAGGTCGTCCACGTGCGCTTTGCTAAAGCAGCAGAACGCGCGCTTGACGTTCGCTTTCAAGCCCGTCGGCGGCTCGTTCGTGAGCTTGATCGCGCGCTCGAGCAGTCCGATCGGGATGCTTGGCGACGGGTCGCTAGTGATGAAGAGCCGGAAGCTCGGGTGGAGGCCGCCGGACGTCGCGACGATCGACCGAGAGCGTCCAGCGCCACTGTCGCCACTGCTGAGCGCCGCTGCGTTCACGTGAAGCGACGCATACGACGCCGTCTTGCTCGCCTTTGCGAGCGTCTCGAGCCACTTGTCGAGCTCGAGGAGCCACTTGGGCATGAGATGGACGTTGTTGAGGATGACCCAGTGGCCGTGCTCGACCGAGCGCTGGAGCGTCGCCATGGCAATCGTCTCCTGTCCTTGGCCGAGTGCAATGTTGTGGTAGTCGACACCTTTGATGCGCTCCTGGTCGGTCACTGCGAGCTTGTCGACGTCGCCGACAACGTCCGTACCGGGCGAGAGGATGAAGTACATGGGGGTCCAAGGCGTCGTCTCGCGGAACGCACTACGTAAGACCGCGTAGCTATTCAGTTGGGCGTCGCACGCGAGGTACTGCGGGCCGTTCGGGAGCGTCGCGGCGATGAAGTTGCTGATCGCCTGCGTGAGTCGGTCGGGACGCAAGCACTTGACCACGAGGAGCTTGAGGAACGGCGCAGACTTGTCGAGCTCGCGCCAGTCGAGCGGGAGCTTCTCAACCTCGGGACTCGCACTGTTGTACCACTCTTTGAACCGCGCCTCCGACTCTTCGAGGTCGGCGACAAAGCGCTCGAACGCCTCGAGGGTCACGAGTGCCTGGAGCGCTTGCCACTGCGAGTCACTCAGCCACGCGATCGGGTTCTCGGGGCCGACGACCTTGGGACCCTGGAGCAAGAACCGTGCGTGCTCTTCACTGTAGCCAGTCGTGAGACCAATCGCGCCGCGTCGAAGCAGCAAGAGCACGAGCTGCGTGAGGAACAGTAGCTTGTGCTCTTCAAAGAGACCGCGCGAGACCATCGAGAAGAGCGTCCAGCGCAGCGCTTCTTTCAGCACCGGCACGCGCTCAAACGCTGCTGCGTACGTTGCGTTTGCTGACGTCTCGACGGCTGGGCCACTGGCAGTGGCGCCACGTGGGACAGTCGCCATCGCGACGTAGAAGAACGTCATGAACGACTCGAGCGAGTAGCGGTACATGTGGTTCACCTTCGCGAGCTGGCCCATGAGGAAGTAGAGCATGCTCGCTTCGTTCGCGACCGGGCGGTACACTTCACGCGCGACATTGATCTCGCGCTCGGCGTCTTTGCCTTTCACGAGTGCTACGGCGACCTCGTTCGCTGTGAGCTTGGTCTGCTCCAAGCCCTCAATGAGCGGGACGTCCGAGAGAATGTCGTCCGGTGCGTTCGAGAGCCGCTCCAAGAGCTGCGTCTCCAAGTGCAGGAGCTGGATCTGATAGCCGTTGAACTCTTGCTGGAGCGCTTGCTTCTGCTGCTCGAGCTCCGGCTGCTCGAGGTTCACAATGTTCGCGAGGATCTGGTCCTCGAGTCCGCGCTCCGTGACGCTAAAGTTAATGAGCGTGCAGTACGCGAGGACCTCTGGGCGGTAGTGCGGACTTGGGAGCTTCGTGTGCAGGTACAGCCGGAAGCGCGGGTCGAACGCGATCTCCTCTGCGGCAAAGTGCACGAACCACTGTCGTCCTTTCTTGTACACCTGCCGCATGAGCACGGGCTCGAGCGCCGCGTCAATGACTTCGCTCAGGTTCTCAAGGATCACGCTCTGGCCATTGCTGATCGCGCTCTTGAGCGTCTTCATCCAGTGCTTCTGCGACTGGTGCAAGATCACGAGCGCTGGAACATCGGCGAGGTCGGAGGTCGTGCTCGCCTCTGCCGGTGCCAGCGATGGCGCTGCAGCACTGTCCTCGTGCGCATGGCGGCGGTCGCTGTCGCCGCGAGCAAAGTCGCGCGACCGGAGCCACGTGATGCCTTGGAGCTGCGGATCAACGAGCAGCGGCCAGCGCGCACACGAGGTGATGATGCAGCCGTTCTCGATCGAGATGCGGTCTGCTGGCAGCCCTTCGTTCATCCACTGCGCCACTGCGCTGCTGTCACTCAGCACCTCGACAGGGTCGACGGTGCTACTTAGATCGCCTCGGTCTGCGTCTCCGTCGCCACTGCCGACGTCATTCGCGAGCCCGCTGAGCGAAGTAGTCGAGCCGGAGCTGCCGCCGCCGAGTCCGTCGCCGTCGTCACTATCACTCATGTCAGTGCCTAGACCGCGTCGAGTCGCACTCCTCGCACTACCACCGTCGTCGCCACTGCTATTCGCGCTCACAGAGATCGGGATCTCACGCGTAAGCAAGTCTGGGAGCCACGTGTGCCGCCACAGCTGAACGCGGATGCTTGCGTTGAACGCGCCGATGTAGCTCACAAAGCCTGCGGCCAAGAGCGTGTCGCCGATCAGTGCGCTCTCGCCAGCCCGCAGCGCATCGATCTCGCGGCTCCAGCGCGCATTCTCGCTCGCCAAGCCATGCACGAGACGCTCGGCCAGCGACAGACGCTCCTGGCATGCGTGCGCTTCGGCTTCGACCTTGGCTTTCTCGTTCGTCGCGTCGCGGAACGAGAGCTGCAGTGCACTCAGCTGCGCTTCGACTTCTGCGACGAGCTTCTGCACGGCTGCGAGCTCGACGTCTGCATCCGCCTTTTGCTTCCGCGCGTCCTCGAGCGTGTCCATGAGCGGCTTCACGCGCACGTACACGTGGCGGAACGCGATGATGTTCACGACCCAGACACAGAGGTTCGCGGCTGCGATGGACTTGCTCTTCATCTTCTCAAAGCTAAAGTTCGCGTCCTCGGCAATGAGGACGTCGACGCGCGCTACGACGTCAGCGGGGATGTGCTCCTTGTCAAACTGCTCGAGCTGCTGCTTGAAGACGTCGACCTTTGCCATCATCTTCTTCGCGTTGTCCCAGCTCAAGTTCTTCGTCTCGTGCTTGAGGAGCATCAGCACAGCAGCTGTGACTTTCTCGACACCCGCCGGCGGCTTGCCCATCGACTTGAGCTCGGTCAACGACGCCTTGTTGAGGCAGTTCACCGCTGTCTGCGCGGCGTCAAGCGCGGGTTTCGCGAGCGCGAGCTCGACCGCAGACTGCGACTCGATCGTCGTCGCGATCTCGGCAGCTTTTGCGGCCTTGGCGCGCTCGTCGTCTGCGCAGCGCTGCTTCACCTCAGCGTCGCCGCGCTGCTTGCCCATTTGCTCGAGCAAGGCGTCGGTCGCGCGCTTGCGCTCGTCGACCTTGACCATAGTCTTACGGAGCTCGTCCTGGAGCGCGGCGACGTCAAGTGCAGTTTTCTTGAGCGTCGCAAGCCCAACGTCCAAGCGCTTGATCTTCTCCGCCTGTGCCGCGCGGCGCGTCGCCAAGAGCGAGCGGTAGAACCGAATGAGCTCGAGGAACGACGTTGGTGTGACGTAGTTGTACCGCGCGTACCGCTGCGCGTACTGCACGCTTGCAACCGTGACGGACGCGTGCATCTCTGCCATGTGGTGGCACACGTTCTCTTGGATCGCCGGTGTCCCGAGTGCCACGTCTTTGAGGAACTGGAGCGAGACATCAACAAGCGCTTCCTTTGGCCACGCGTGGAACCAGTCGATCGTGCAGCTCGTCACGAGCGACGGGAACGCCCGACACCGCACGCGCAAGTCGCCACCAACTGGCGAGCACGCGAGCACGACATGGACGTTCTGGCGCACGCGGTCATAGAAGAATGCGTGGAGCTGTTCTTTCGTGTCTGGGATGCCTTTGGCTCTTGCCTCCAGCCGCAGCGAGCTGATCATGGCGTCGAGCTCTCCCGCGCCAAAGAGCTCTGAGATGCACCCGGACGTGAGCAAGTCGTTGAGCGGAACGAGGGAGTGCGGATCGGCGCTGAGCTGCGAGTCCGTGAGCAAGAGCACGAGCGGTACATGTCTTTGAGGTCTTCTCGGAGCTCGGCCATGCCGTACACCGGTGACGCACTCACGCTCAAAGTGCTCAAGGCGTAGCCGCAGATGAATGCTGCGAGGCGCGAGAGCGACTGCTTCCCTGAGCCACCGACGCCAATGAGCAGCGCATGGCCGCGCGGGTGCGACAGGATCCGCACAATGCGCGTGATGTGCTCGAGCGCTTGGTCAAAGAGCACGAGGTGCATGACTGGGAAGACGTCGTTGTACGCCTTGAGCTTCTGTTCGAGGCACGTCGTGAGTTGCACGCGGTCGAGCACCGGCGCGTACTGACCTCCAAGAGCGCCATTGCCACCGTCGCTGCCTTCCAAGCTCTCACTACTGCTGCTCGCGCCAGCAGACCCACTTGCTTGGAGAAAGCCAACGCAGATGAGTGGCGAAGCAAAGAGCTCGGTCTGGTCCTCTTCCAAGTGCTTCTTCGTCTGCTCCACAGCCATCTCGGTGAACCGCTGCACTTCCGGCGCACTGCCCATGCGGTCGCTAAAGACGCGGTAGCACTCGTGGAGCCACAGACGCGCGAACCGCACGGTGTGGTTCAGATACGCCTCTGGGCGTGCGAGACAGAGACCTTGGACCACGGCACTGAGCTCGCGCATGCTAAAGACGTGGTGGAACTTCGTCGCAGTGGGCAAGAAGCTCGTGCGAATGTCGGTGTAGAGGTCGACCGTTGCCGCAATGAGCGCCGGCGCGAGCTTCTTGATCTTGTCGGAGAACGTCGCAAGATGGGGCGTGAGGAGACTCGTGTAGATCCGCACGAGGTCGCGCGGCGGTGGGATCGCGACGCTAAACGTCGAGAAGTGGCGCTGCAGGCGCGGGTTCACAGTGAACGACCCGGCTTTGTGGTTCATGCAGCTCAGGAGCTGGACATCCTGGACCGTCTTCTTGATCGTCAGGTCCTGGCGATCAAACCAGGCGCGGTAGTCGAGGTACTGACGCAGCAGTGCGAGCGCAGTCTGCGTGCCGTAGACCTCAGGCGCTGGCATGTTGAGGTCGTCGAGGAAGTAGACGAGCTTGCGGTTGTGCGCGGGACCGTACACACGTCCCGATCGTTTTTCAATGCACTGCTCCAAGCGGATCTGCAGCGCGCGGGCGTCCATGTAGTGGTGCATCGTAATCGGAGCTGACACGAGCGCGTCGTCGTCGTCGAGCGCTCGCAAGTGCTCGTGCGCCATCAGCGACTTGCCGGAGCCACTGCCGCCTACAAGCAGCACTGGGTGCGCACTTGGAAGGAGCAACGCAAGCAACGCGTGGACACGCGTTGACTCGACTGTCGGGACGACGAGTGCGTAGAACGGACCATCACTCACCGGCACGCTCGCTGGGAGCTTGTCTGCCCACGGCACGACTTCGTTCCGAGCCATGTCGTAGTGTAGGTCGAAGTGACTCATGCTATGGAGCGCTGCGGCGTCTGACGCACTCGCAGCCATCGCGCTGCTGCTGTTCGGAGCTGTAGCACTGGCGCTCGTTGCTGGCGCTGGGAGCTTGTACTTGGCAATCGAGCGGATCGCACTCGAAAAGCTCTTGCGCTGGTCGTTCGCCTTGTCGCCGTCCAACGCGCCGCCAAATGCCCACACGGCGCAGTAGATGAACGCGTTCTCGAGCACATCGGGCGTCTTGCTCGCTTCATTCACGCTCGCGAGCACCCCGTCGAGTAGGCGGCGCAGCGTCTCGACCATCGCGATCGCACTCAGTGGCACAATCGGTGCGAGCTTGCCATCGCGCAAGACGCTAAAGAACGCGTCGACGTACTTGGCAAAGAGTCCAGGAAGCACGGTCGCTTCGCTCACACTCGCGCGGCGCTGAACCCAGGACTCGACGAACGCGTGCCAGCCAATGTCGCCGTCGTGGACGTAGATGATACCAGCGCGCGAGACTGTCGCCGGCGTCGCGTTTGCGAGCGACGCGATCTCAAACACGAGACGCATCGCCGGTGTAAGCGGAATGCGCTCGTTCGAGACGAGCGTGAGGACTTTGTTGTCGTCCATCACGGTGTTCATGCTCTCGATCCAGACGGCGTCAATGTCGCCGTCCAAGACAACCCACTTCGCTGTCTGACCGGCGTGATACGGCGCGACGTCTTTCGCCATGTTGCGCATCACGGACGACAGCACGCCGTCCTTCCAATCATTGTCGAGTGTCATGTAGCCGTAGAGCTCATCGGCTGTGATCGCTTTCGGGTTCACGCTCTCGAACACTGTCACGGGCTTGAGTGCGTCCCCAGCACCGGCTGGTGACGCCGTGGCGGTGACGGCGTTGTGGCACGCAGCGAGCGTCGACCAGATCGTGCTCTTGCCGCAACCAGCTGGTCCAATGAGCATGACACTGTGGCGGACTTGGAGCACGTCGTCGTACTCTGTGACTTTCTTGAGGAAGCCGTCTTCGGCTTGGAGCGTGAGCTGCGCACACACGCGCACGCACGCGGCTTTGAGCGCGTCGTTGTTCAGACGCGGGAGCTCTTGGTTTGGGAAGAGGTCGCGGAGGAGTCCGAGGAAGATCGGGTAGTCGTTCGGCATGATCTTCGGCGTGTTAAAGTCCCGGAGCACTTGCATGAGCACGACGTCTTCGCTGAGACTTGCCTGTGCGCGTCGGAGACCCCCAGCAACGAGGAGCACAGACTTGACTGCGCGCAAGCCCCAGTCGTAGTGCTTCTGCTTGGACAGGAGCTCGCTGCTGAGGTTGTAAAGTGTCACGAACTTGACGGACAGCGCGCGGGCTTTGAGGAAGCCCTCGGCCATGAGCATGTTCTCGCAGATGGGCTGAAGATCCGGCTTGATCATCGCACACGACCGGAAGAGCGCTTTGAGGTTCTCTGGGAGCTCCGCTCTGCCTGCGTACCCAGGGTTCATCGTGATGAAGAAGCCGACGGTCGGGACGAGCGCAATCGTCTTGCCAAAGAAGTCGCACGTCCCAGCGCGCGGCATCGTCAGCACTGTTGAGACTGCTGTCGACGCTGAGGAAGTCGCCGTGCCAGGGTCATGGCTGCCATCGCCATTCAACCCGGCCGCAGTCGCGGTGCGCGGAAGGGCGAGCAGTGTGGTCGCGTCCAGGACGGTCTTCACCTGCGTCGCGACGACGGAGAGGACTTCGACTGAGATGCGGTTGAACTCGTCAAAGCAGCCCCAGGCGCCAGTCTGTGCGAGACCGCGGAAGATGTCGGCCATCGTCTTGTAGTTCATCTGGTCGCTGCAGTTGAAGACGTAGCGCTGGAGCCCCATGCCGCGCGCAAGGTCCTTTGTTGTCTCGGTCTTCCCAGTGCCTGCTGGTCCTGCTGGCGCGCCGCCAAGGCAGAGTCGCAACGCAGTCGTGAGTGTGACGTAGCACCGATCCGTGAGCGGCGTGATCACGAGCCGACCGCAGTTGCCGCTGTACTCGTAGCTGTAGAACGATCGGAAGTCGCAGATCTTGATGTGGACTTCGCGCTTCGTGCCGGTGCTCGTGCCAACGTTCGCGACGTAGTACCGGAGCTGCGATTGCCACGCAAAGTCACTTGCGCTCGTGACTTTCTTGGTTACGAGTGACTGCACGACGTCTCGGGCGTGGACGTCGACAGTGATGAGTGTGATGATCTTCTGTCGATCGAGCGGTTGGAGCTCGCCCTGCACGAGTTTGATGAGCGCTTCGAGGCGCACCGTACAGACGTCCCAGTACTTTTTCACCGCGTCCTCAGTCCCGTTCTCGAGCTCTTCAAGCGCGGCTTCGACCTCTTCTGTCCACACGACTTGACTCGCAAGCAGCGCGACTTGCGCCGGGTAGTCAAACACCCACGCATGGCGCGCACAGTCGACGCCCCAGAGCGCACTACTTTCGACAGCGTCCATGATGCGCTGCCGCAGCGTGTCCTGCATGACCGTCACGAGGTCGTTGAACCAGTGTTCAACAGCGCCGTGGACGACGTGCGAGTCGAGGAACCGCACGACTTCGCCCTCTTTCGAGACCATCGCAAGAGTAAAGTACCGCTCCAGTGCGGCCGCAGTTGACGAGCCTGAAGCCACCAAGGTCTTGCGACGCTCACTAGGCGCAACGCTAACTGAGGACGCAGAAGCGCTTGACGCCACGCGCTCAAACTCAAACGCCTGGATGCCATCAAAGACGTTGCCAAAGTGCGACATCAGACGCGGTGGCACCGAGCCGTTCGAGAGGATCTCGAGCAGTGACGCGTTCGCGACAAAGTCGAAGCGCGGGAACACGTCCTTCTTGCTCTCGAGGTACATGTTCAGCGCCTTCTGGCACACTTCGAGCTCAGCGTGGAGGTCGCGAAGCACGAGCTCGCGGCCGTCGCACTGGCAGCACGTCACGAGCACGGACGGTGCGCGCTGTGCGTCGAGGAACAACTCTTTCATCTCGCTATCGACGTGTTCAAAGCGCTGGTGCTCAGCGGGGAGCTGCCGCTGAATGTCGCCGGATGCGCTCAAGAAGATCGCTTCCAGGCTGCACCACTGGCGCTGGAGCGCCATCCAGAGCTTGAGCACGACGTCGACGTTCCCGAGGCGCTACTGCCACTCAAAGACCTTGTCTTTGAAGTACGCGACGAACTTGCCCATGCCGGCCATGGTCTGGAGCTGCAGCTGGTGCTCCTCCAGGCGTTCGATGATCGCATTCGGGGCTTTGAGGATCCGAACGTCGCTATCGCTACTCTCGAGCGCGTCGAGTGGTGACGTTGTCGTCGGAGCTGACGTCATGGCATCGTCAGTACCGCCGCCCGCAGAGTGCAGCGAGTCAGATGAGCGACTGTGCTCATCTGAGCCGCTTTGGTGCGACGCCATGCGCTTGAGCTCGCGCTTCAGTGCAGTCGATGAGGACGTCTGGACGCCGCTGTGGCTAGAAGCGCCTGACGTCCGCCGCGCCGCGCTTGTCGCAGTCGTGTACGGCACAAACTCGAGCTCAAGCGCGCTCCACGTGTTCTCGATCGCATGGAGCTGCTGCTCGATCTTGAACTCACGGCTCGCCATCTCCACGAGCTCGTTCACTTCGCTCACGTGCCGATGGAGCTCGAGCTTGAGCACTTCTTCAAAGCGCAAGAGGCTCGGCGTTGCGCCGCCGCCACTCGCGCCTGTGAGACTCACGTCAAAGTGCTTGCGCGTGAGGACCATGAGGCTCTTCCAGTGCCGGTCGCGCATCACAGGCGAGCTCAGGCTCTTGACGAGTGGCAAGATGACTGTCATCTCGTGGAGTCGCTGCTCGAGGTACCGATAGATCGGCCAGTCGCGGACCGTCATGCGCACCACTGGCGCCGCACAGAGGCTCTGGCGCTGCTGCGCGACTTCGTCGACCTCGCTCAAGAGCACGTCCGTGTCGACTGCGTGCCACAGCAGCGGCTGCCACTTGGTCACAAACACTGCGTCGACGAGCGCAACGAGGTCCCAGACGTGCTTGAGCACGACAAAGTCGTGCCGCAGTGTCGCGAGCGTGTCGTACTTGCTCGGCGTGAGCTCAAACATGTCTTCGAGCTCGACGAACCGCGCCGCGTCGGCTTCGACAGCGCTCAAGACGTCGTGGTACGCGTCTAAGCGCACGTAGACGTCGCTGATCGCAGCGCTCGTCGCTGGCGCGTCGAACGGCGCAGCGGACAGGAAGTCGTCTTTGAGACTCGTGAGGCGCCGGTGAAAGTCCGCGAGGTCGCTTCGAATGACCTCGACCATGTGGTTCTGCAGCGGCTGGATCGCCTCCTTCCTCTTGAACGTCTTGTTCACGAGGTGCTCCCAGCGCAGCGGGGCTTGGTCGAGGAAGACCACGACCGTCGAGTCTTTGCCAATGTACGACAGGTCGAGCGCAATGCCATTCGTCTTGAGCAGCGCGACGATGTCCCGCAGCGGCGCGAAGTTCACGAGCAAGTCTTCGCGCATGAGGCGCCGGACGTCGCGGATGTAGTGCATGCAGGTCATGAGCGCAAGCTTGTCGTGCTCGGGGGTACTCCCAGCGCTGCTCTCGAGCAGGTCGTGGTCGAGCCCTAAGGTCACAGCGTGCATGAACGTATCGAGCCACGCGAGCTGCGTGACGACACGGTCGTGGAGGTACTGCGTGAACATATAGATCCACTTGGTGACCCACGTCGAGAGCGCTTGTTTGATCGGGAGCGAGTTCACGCGCACAAAGCCGACGTCTCTCACGTGCTTTGCCTCCGAGATCTCGTTCTGGAGGGCGAGGAAGAACTGGATGCGCTCATCGAAGCGCGCGAGGTCGAGGAGCTGCGCTGGCATCGGCGGCGGCGGCAACACTGCTGCGCCATGCGTGCCGAGCACGAGCGACTTCTTACTCACCGGCGCAGTTTGAGGCGCCGAGGACGGCGCTGACGATGACGAGAGCTGGAGATGGTCGGCGTGGACTATGCGACTGCTCGGACCCTTACCAGCATCGCCGTCAGGACTCGCACGAACGTATGGGTACGGCCGCCACGCCGACGTGAGGAACTGGAGAAACATCTGCGGCAAGTCCGTGGTCCAGAGGTACTCGTACTTGGTGAGCTCGGTCCGGAGCGTGGCGCACGCGCGCTCATTGCCGTCGAGGAAACCCGAGATGTCGGCAATGAGCTGCTGCGTCTCGACGTTCTCGCGCATCTCTTTCAAGTACGAGCCCTCGGACGTATCGAGGTGCTTGAACACCGTCGCGCACGCCAAGATCGCTTCGACGCGGCGCATGATGACGTCGCGGAGTCCAGTCTTCGCGGTCGTGGCGTGGATCGTCGGGAAGAACACGACGTCTTTGCCGTAGAGGTCGAGCTCGACCTCGAGCAGCGCCGGGATGTCGTCGCGCTCGATGCGCTTTGGGTCCAGTTCGTCGCGCAAGTGCTTGAGCGACTGGAGCACGACGCGCGTGAGTCCGTCTTCGACCATGCCGCTCACGTAGTCGACGTATGCGCGCCAGTCGGGGCTGCCTTGCGAGACTCGCAGTGTCTTGGGCGTGTCTTTGAGTAGCCTATGAACTTCGTTCCCGCCGTCCTTGATGACCTGGTACTTCTGCTGGCAGAGCGATCGCTGGAGCTCGTCGAACTCGTCGACGCTAAGTGCCTTTGTCTTGCGCTCAAAGAGCAGTGGCGGCGCCTGCCACGTCTCGAGGAGCTCGCGCACGCGCGCATGGTGCGTCTTCATCTGACTCAGTAACACGTTCGCGTCGTTCACGTCGGTCATCGCCTCTTTCAAGAAGACGTCAATGCCGTGGGACTTCCAGTTCAGCGCCTTCATGCCTTTCGTCAAGGCGAGGTCCATGCGCTCGAGGTAGCTCTTCACGAGCGACCGCTCGACTGGAAGCAGCGTCGAGTGGATCGCGTTGTACATGTCGACAATGAGCGCGAGGTTCCCGGTCTGGCGCCGAAAGACCTCGGCTTTCTTGTAGATCGCAAGCGCGTCGTCCGGGATCTCGAGCCCCAAGAGCTGGAAGTACTTGACTTCGCGCAAGAGCTGCACGAGCGCCGGGTCAAAGTTCACAACGAGGAAGCCGACAGCACTCGATGGGGACGCCGACACCAACCCCGGGCCAGTCGCTGCGCTGCTGTCAAGCAGCCCTGGCGTCGATGGGGGCGACGAGCCAGGACCACCGCCTGGCGGACTCGCAAGCACCTCGCGTCGAATGAGCGGGAGCTTGAGCTTCGCTTTGGACGACGTCTCGATCGAGATGCCCCACTGCTTGACCATCTGGACTTCGTACTCTTGGAGCATCGCCAAGATGTTCGTGTACATCTTCATTGCCTCCTTTGCGTCCTCGCGCTCGAGAACCATGCGCGGCGCGATCTGCTGGAGCTTCGCCATTGGGAAGCGCATGCGCTCAGCGAGTCCGCGGCACTACGTCACAGCACCAGCGCACGGCGGGAGGTTCGCTGGGATCGGCGGTCGCTCGCGGCTCTCAATGAAGATCTGCTGCACGACGTGGAGGTCGTTCGCGTACGCTGCGACGAGCACCATGTGCTTGTGCTCGAGCTCGTTCTTGATGATTGGGCGGTCGAGGACGTCGTGGAAACAGTCGAGGCACTTGAAGCGGTCGGCGATCGTCTTGGCGTCGTCGAACGCCTGGTTGATCACCGACGCGAGGCGCCGCTCGAGCTCCTTCGTGCGCGACCGAAACGCGTAGAAGTCATCCTCGAAGTGCTTTGCGTCGAGGTCGAGGAGGTCGTACGACACGCTCTTCATCTGCAGGAGCGTGTCCTGGAAGTCGGCGTAGATCTGGTGGACGCTCGTGGTCAGCGTCTTGCCTTTCGTGCCGCCGATCTCCAAGCTCGCGAGCTTCTGGAACTGGTCGATCGTCTGCGTGAGCTCCAAGACGTCGTGGCAGCGCTCGAGGAACGCGTCGAGACGGACAAAGAGCGCGTTGTTCTGGATCCGCCATGGGTTCCCTGGCACTTCGACGCTTGACTTGGCTTTGTAGTCAAAGTAGACGCTCTTGAACGCCGCGCACACTTGCAGCGCTTCACGGAGCATCGCCGTGGCGTCGTCCAGCGCGTCTTGCTCCAAGAGCGCAAAGAGCGTCGCGCCACTGACAAACGCCATGGCTTTGCGGATGACCTCGTTGCAGATCTGCCGGATGAGCACGACGAGGCGCGTCGGCGTGTTGTAGAACCGACTGCACTTCCAGATGAGCAAGAGCGAGTGGCAGATCGGTCGGAAGAGGTCGCGGAGCGTCAGGAACGCGTCTGTCGGTGTCGCACTCAGCGCTTCGAGCCACCTCGCGAGTGGCTGGAGAAAGTGGCGGTTGTCGTTCGCTTCGGCTCGAGCGAGGAAGACGTCTTTGCAGAGCTTAGCGAACGGGACGTTGTACGTGCTCTTGGACGCGTCGAGGTACTGGAGGACCTTGCGAATGCTATCGGACTGGAGCTGCGCGAAGATGGAGTTGAGGTTCACAGCCTTTGCGGCCCAGAACCGGAGCTCCTCCATCGGTCCCGCGTGCTGCGGCAGCGTGGGCGACGACGACGCGCCAGTACGCTGCTGCTTGCTTAGCATCGACTCCGGGTCTTGCTTGAGGATGTTCTTGATCTGCTTGGTCCAAGTGATGAGACAGCTCTCGAGACCGTGGACTTGGTCCTTCACGCCAGATGTCCCAAGCGAGCCGAGGAGCCCTGGGGCACCACTGCTGTTCCCAGTCACGCCACCGAGTGGCGACACGGCACCATTGAGTTTACTAGAGAGCAGTGCCGAGCCTGCTGCGTGTTCGGTCAAGATCTGGTCCCACGGCAGTGGCAAGCACGTCGCACCGCGCGTCTGGCCGACTGTGATCTGTAGGCTCGAGAAGAAGCCATGGACGTTGTGAATGACGGATGTCGTGACGATCTCGGGCCACGCGCGCTGGTTCCGCGGGTTCCCAATGAGCGGAATGAGCACTTCGTGCAGCAGCAGCGCGAGCGACTCGAGGGCATTGCGCTCGAGCGTCCCGGACAGGATCTCTTCGTGTGCGCGGTCGAGGCTCACTGGCGCTTTCATCGTCTTGACCAAGTACAGCACGCACGTGTTTGGCGACCGACTGAAGAGCCGCGGCGGCGGCACTGCGTACACGTCGACGGTCCCACTCGATTCGTTCCCGTGGTCTGTGATCAGGAGCAAGCGCGTGTCCGCGAGGTGGAGGAACTCAAACAGGAGCGTCGCAACGGCCTCGGACGCAAACGTCTTGCTCAGCTTGTCGAGCTTCACGGCCGGGAACGTGCGCACGACGAGGCGCCGAATGAACTCGACGCGCGGGTCGTCCTTTGGTGGCGCCGAGCCACTGCTGAGCGTCGGTGGCGACGCGAGCGAGCTGTCATTGTTGCTGCTGCTGTGCGAGCTTGCAGCGTCCATGGCGAGCGTCACGCGCGCGGTGCCACGGCGTTGGACGCCCGAGCGCGTGAGTAGTCGATCGTGTGTTTGGACGCAGAGAAGGTGGCGAGGCGACGAGGAGTGCCCAAGAGGCGCATGCGCGACGACTCGTCGCCTGAGACCGCTATACAAGTCCTAGGCAGCGGCTTAAGCGACTCGCACAGGTAGCGGCAACACCTCGCTAGCGCACTCGCTTGACCCGCCTGTCGAATGGCCCAGGGCAGTAGCATCCACACGCACGCACGTCTATGAGAAGGACCCTCGGTCGTCTCGACGCGTGCGAGCAGCGCGCCGATAGGGATCGCGATGGCGACGAGCCGTCGACAGACAAGGGGCGAGAGAAGACGAAGCCTGGACGGAAGGAAGGAGAGGACACGGCTGAAGCACCACGTCACGCTTGGTGGCGCGCGCGTTGTCGTTACCAGAGTGCATCGTCGTCGTCGCCATCGTCATCGTCCACGCCGAGGAGCGTGCCAGTTGCAAGGCGCGGTCCGCGCTCTTCGACAAAGCGCGCGAGCTTCGCTGCTGGGATGAACGCGACGTGGTTCGCCAGCGCTTTGCGCATCGCTGTCGCAGGGTCGTCTGCGTCGTCACTGCTACTGTCGCCTGCTGCTGATGACGACGCGTCAGCGAACGGCGGGACGATGCCTTCAATGAGCCCGACGCACGCGCCGTCGGTGTTCACGACTGCGCCGCCGCACATGCCTTCAGCCAGGACCTCTTCGCTCCACGCGAACGCTTGGCCCTCGCTGCTCTGCGCGACGAAGCTCCCAATCACTTGCTTCGGGCACTGCCCGACATCAGCACCAGTGTCCGCGTCTGGGATGCCACTGGTGTCACTAAACTGAGTGTGGCCAGTGAACAGCAGGACGTCGCCGCGCTGCGACCGCTGGTGCTCCCGAGCTTGGAGCGATAGGAGCTCGAGTCCCCACGCGCTGTCTGCGTACGTTGTCCAGTCTTCGTCTGCGAGCGACTCGGAGAGCGACAGCATCGCGACGTCGCGCGACGGGTGGAGCCACACGTGGCGCTCGAGAGGGAGCTCGGCGAGGACCTTGGGGACAAACAGCGTCTGTTGGGAGCACGTGCTCGCAGGCGGCAGCTCGAGCAGCTGGAGCGAGTGCTGGACGAACTCTTCGCTCACGTGCTGGAGCCAGCTCCACTTTTCGGCAAAGTACTTGGGGAAGAGCCACGGGCACGCGACGTGCTGGCACGTGAAAACGGCGAGGTCGCGTCCACGCGGTGGTGCTGGCGAGCGGCCGGTCGTATCGAGTAGGAACGCAGACCCGCTGTTGCAGAGGCATGGGAGCGAGACACAGTCTGGTGAGTCAGTAGGCTCGCATCGTTCGTACGCACACACAGCCAGCGAGAGGCGCGAGCGAGTGAGTGAATCGGCAGCTGCAATCACAAGAGCTCCACAAGGCCACTCGCACACAACTGTATAGATCCAACTAGGAGACGCACCGACTGAGGTACTCCATGTCGGCCATGCCTTCATGGGGCAAGCGGAACGTCGTCGTGAGCGAGAGCACCGCGTGGCGCGCTCGCACAGCAGGAGTCCTTGTCGCCGCCATTGCTCTTGCTGTCGAAGGTGTGAGCAATGCCACTCGACTGTGTTCGTGTTGAGAGTGGATTGATGTATAGTTTCACCGAGTGAGGATTCAATTGTTGCGAATGTCGCATTTGTTTGGTTGCAAATGGAGACCGAGAAACCGCTTTTTATCACTATCACGAAGCCCAAGGTAACTCGTCCAGCTTTCGCACTCGCGCTGATGCTCATCATCGCAGCATCGTGAACAGCTACATCACCTCGAGCAGCAGCAGCTCTCACCCGAAGGTGAGTGAGTGAGTGAGAAGCATGCGGCGCATGAACTCAGCCGAGCAGTGCTACGCCGAGGCGTTCGCGTGCGCCGAGCGCGGCAAGAGCCTCGAGCGCGAGCCAAACGGCGCGCTGCAGGCGGTCGAGCAGTTCGAGACTGCGATCCGCATCCTCGGACGCTTAGCGATCGTCGAGTCGGCTGCCAAGCGCGAGCTCGTGCTCGATGCGATTCGCGGCTTGCGTGAGCGCGTTGACAAGATCGAAGCGACTGGCGACTATGCACTTGCGCGAGCGATGCGCGAGCACGAGCAAGCGCGAGCGCTTGAAGATGCTGAAGCGCTTGCACAGTCACAGGTCCGAGACGCCACCGATACAGATGCGATTGCGACCGAGCCGACAAAGAGCGCAGTCGAGACGTACCTCTCCGCCGGCGACTGGTACATGAAAGCGTATGCAGCGCTGCCAGCAGACGACGCGAGCGCAAAGGCTGCGGTGAAGGACCAGATCGAGTACGTCATTGAGCACGTGTCGCGACTCAAACAGGCAAAAGCGGACGCAGGCGCAGTGGCGAGCGCACCGCCCCAGCACGACAGCTTTCAGGCGACAGCTGCAGCAGTGCAGACGCAGAGCCACACGCTCTCGAGCTCTGATGCGTTCCTGCAGACGCGCATGAGCTTCTCGTCGCTCGAGTGGCCCGAGCCGCCGCCTGACGACCTCGACGCCGAACTCTTTGCCGATATGGAGGACCTGGGTCTAGCGCCACCACCACCAGTGCCACATCCCGCACGAGCACCAACGCCAGTCGCGCCAGCACAGACTGCAAAGACTGGCGCTGCGTATACGCCGGAGGAGCTCGATGTGCTGCGGCGGTCGTCGCACATCAACGGCCACGTCTTCGTGCCGTGGCTCGACGACCTCGATACGTTCGAGCGCTTTGACGACGACTCTGCCACCTCGTCGCCATCGGCGCTGTTCACAGACCCCGACGGCGACGTCCCGCTTGCGGCCAAGCAGCTGCGTAAAGGTGCTGTGTGGATGCGTCCAAGCGCATTCGCCGCAAGCTGCGGTGCCGCGCCTGTGATGATCGCCTCGATCAGTCCGCAGGTCGTAAAGCAAGACATCGTGACCGACTGCTCGTTCGTGGCGTCGCTCTGCATCGCCGCAGCGTACGAGCAGCGCTTCCGCAAGCCGCTGATCACAAACATCGTCTTCCCAGTCGACGCCGCGACGCATCAGCCAGTGTACAACCCAAGGGGCAAGTATCTCGTGAAGCTCTGGGCGAACGGCGTGCCGCGCAAAGTCGTGATCGACGATCTCTTGCCTGTGAGTGCGACGACTGGCGCGCTCTTGGCGTCCTGCACGACGCGGCCGAACGAGCTCTGGGTGAGTCTCATTGAGAAGGCGTACCTGAAGCTCAATGGCGGCTACGACTTCCCTGGCGGCAACTCGGGCATCGACCTCTTTGCGCTCACGGGCTGGATCCCCGAGCGCATTGCGCTCGCTGACATCGCCGCGCACGCAGCGGCAAAGGAAGAGCGGCTCTGGCGTCAGCTCCAGAGCGCGTTCCACTTTGGCGACTGCATCATCACGATGTCAACAGGCGACCTTGCGCGCGACGAGGCAAAGCGCATTGGGCTCGTGCCGATGCACGTCTACGCCGTCCTCAATGTCTATGAGCTCGCTGTAGCTGTGCCAGGGTCAGGTAGTGAGGAGGACGCTGCGTACCCAAGAGCGACGAAGCGGCTGCTCCAGCTCAAGAACCCGTGGCGCAAGCTCAGCTGGACCGGTCCGTTCTCCAAGATGGACACTGCAGTGTGGCAAAGCGCCATTGGCGACGAGCTCCGCGCGTACCAGTCGCAGTTCTATGCCTCGAGTGGCGATGCAACGGCGAGTACGGACGACGACGGGCTCTTCTGGATCGACTTTGACTCGGTGAAGCAGTACTTTGAGAGCATCTACCTCAACTGGAACCCGGCGCTGTTCCCGCATCGCGACGTTTGCCACGCACACTGGCCACGCGAGCTCGGACCAGCGAACGATGCGGTCACACTCGGGTGGAACCCGCAGTACGTGCTGTCGTTTATTGCTCCGACGTTGCGTACCTCGCCGTCGAGTGCGACCGTGTGGGTCCTGCTCTCGCGCCACGTGCGCGAAGTCGAGCGCGACGTCGACCAAGCGACACAGCAGTTCCTCACGCTCCACGTCTACGACAGTGCACGCGGCGAGCGCGTGTTCTTTAGCCAGCGTGCGCTCTGGCGCGGCGCGTACAGCAACAACCCACACACGCTCGTGAGCCTCGACGTCGACCTCACAGCCGACCCGCCGCCATCGTTTGTACGTCCTAGTTCGGCTGCCTCGTCTAGTCTCGCACCTCACCTCACCTCACCTTCCGCCTCTCTGTGCCTGTGTCTATGCCTGTCCGTGACAGACACTTGTGGCGTCGCAGTACGAGAAGTTTGCGCCGCTCGACTTTACGATCTCCGTCTTCGCGACGTCGCCGTTCACGTTCGCTGCGGTACCGCAGGTCCTCACTGACGCTGCCAGTAGCGCAGTGATCCACAGTGCGTGGCGCGAGCGCACAGCTGGCGGCCGGCCGTTCTTCCCAACGTTCATGGACAACCCGCAGTTCCACGTCCAGTTCACGCAGGCGTCGAGTGAGACGACTCCGCCATGTCGCCGCGTCTTTGTGTTCCTCGAAGAAGCGGCACTCATGAGCCAGGACGCGGCGTCAGCAAGTGCGCCTGTGAACGTACGTGCTGTGCTGCACACCCGTTCGCGGGTCTGTGGCGTCCCGAGCGCGTCGTTGTCGTCATCGGCGGCACCAACCGCACCACAGGTACTGAGCTCCGGCGAGTACCGTCCTGGGTTCTGTCTCATTGAGATCGCTGGCGAGCACCTAGCAAATCTCCAGGACCTTGTGCTCGTACCATCGACGTTCGAGCCGTCGTGTGAGAGCAGGTTCACGCTCCGCGTCGTGAGTGATCCGCCGCACGCCTTGGCGATGACGTGGCGCGAAGTGGCGCCGGAAGGTCATGGCATGGAGTGTACGACGCTGCGGGACACGTGGGATCTCCAGACTGGCGCCGCCGCTGGCTGCTCGAACTACGGCTGCTACACGTTCAACCCCAAATTCGTTGTCCACGTTCCACGCGAGTGCGAGCTCTTCGTGCGGCTCCTTGTTGATCGCAGCACTGTTAGCGGAGCCTCATCGCAGCCACCGGCGATCAACGTCTCAGTCTTTGAGAGCACTGCGGACGGCGACTTGATGCTCTCGACGAACCCAAAGATGGCGTTCCGAGGCGCATCTTCTGAAGGCGGCGTGTACGCTGGCGGGAACCCATCAGGTGTCGCAACGACCACCGCGCGCGTCCCACCTGGCTGGTACGTTGTGCTGCCGTCGACGTTTGAGCCGCACGAGTGCGCGTTTGAGCTCCGAGTGTACACATCAGTGGGAGTGGACGTTCGGCGAGTGTGATGCGAGTCACCAGACACTAGGCATTTGCGAGTAGATCGTGTAGAGTACGGAGAGGGAGGAAGTGAATGAGCACACGAACAAGTCATGTAGCGAATCGCGTGCGAGTCGTGGCGTCAACTCCATCGATACGACGGTGTTGCGTCCTTGACTACGTCTCAGCCACATGGCGCTCTTGCTGATCGGTCGCGAGCATGAGCGCGTGCGATGCCGGACACAACAATGGTGCGCATGGCTGCAGATCAGGTCGACGAACACACCCAGACGGCAAAAGGTAGCCAAGCTCCGACTTCTACCTGCCTCGAGGACTGAAGAAGTTGATGTATCGAGCGGTTCGACTCAGTGTCACGGGAGGCAACTCTCGAGGTGGCTGTTCCTCTGGAATAAACCTGCAGTTGAAAGTGCTACTGCGTGTTTAGGAGCGTCGCGGCGTGCTCGCGGTGCTCACGGAGCTCCTATCGAGCGAGCATCACAGTCATCTCGAGTGCGACTCGCTTGGGACTCTTGGATGCGCTCTTGCGCTTGCTGGTTCTGATCATGAACGTTCATGCGCTCATTCACTTGTATTCTCAAATGGATACGTGGCTGCATTTAGCTCCAGATGCGCTCCAGATGCGCTCCAAAGCGTGCTCTCCGCACGCTCCGCTCTCCGGAGCGCGATGCGAGATGGCAGGACATCGAGAGCTATCTCCGCGCAAAGGCTCTCGCTGCACTACGCGCGCCGTCCTGCTGTCGTACCATTTTGAGCTTTGCATCGCAGTGCGATGTCGTTCTTCACGAGCAACGCGTATGCTTCGTTCCACCAGCACTTGCCGCCCAAGATGCAGAATCTCCAAGTCGATAGTCGCGTGGCGTCGTCGCCGTCGGCTCGAGCCTCGGCAGCAGCAGCAGGAGGAGGATCGCTAGTGGCGAAGAAGCTCTCACCGCAGAAGCAAGCGACGAGCACGAGTCGCAGTACAAACGGCAGTAACAGTGCGTTCACTGGCGACCGCCTGCTCGACAACGCGTCGTTCATGAGTGCGAGCTCCACGGCGTCGACCGCGAGCGAGTACGACCTACTCTCACCGCTTCATGTAGCCGATCCACGGCTCTTGACGCCAACGTCGGCTGCGAGCGGCACGAGTGCCCCATCACTCAAAGTCTACGACCAGGTCGACGACGATGAAGAGTGGGGTGAGTTCATGAACTTCTCGTCATCGAGCAGTGATCACGCCCAGGCGTTTGGGGGCGATGACACAGATAGGATCGAGGTCAGGAAGAGCAGAGCCACTCCGACTGCTGTTGGCGCAAGCAACACCAGCAGTACGCGACGCGCGAATCAAGCTGCCCGCCGCGAGACTGAGTACGACGGCTGGCAGCGCCTCCCACAGTCACACTCCGAGTATGAGAGCAGCAGCACCAGCGACGATGGCCAACAGCAGCAGCAACACGTTGCAAAGCACCTGCTTCGTGCGATGCACACGCCCCCGCCGTACCAGCAGCAGCCGCAGGCGTGGGGTAGTGGCGTGCAGACTCAGAGTCCGAGTGCGTACACAAATCACTTGGAGCGGCAGCCGAGCAGCAGCAGCGCGCTCGACACGTTCGCGAACGCTGTGCGGTCGCGCTTGGCGTCGTTCCGAAGCGACAACAAGACGCAACAGCCGCAGTCAACAGCATCCTGGCCCACACGACTCTTCTCTCACTCGGACGAGATGGGTCCGAGTGTGTCGATGCCTGTGCGCGGGTACGACTCGTACGACGTCACGTTCGAGCACGGGCCGATCGGACTCGAGCTCGAGACGGACTGGTACGGCCGCCAAGCGGTCGTGAAGGGCTTCAAGACTGTGCGCAGTGGCGAAGACGGCCCTGCACGGCAGTGCGGCATCATTCGCATCGGCGACGTCCTCACTGCGATCGACGGCGAGTCGTGCCTTGAGATGAACTTCCAAGAGACGCTCGCGAGGCTCCGAGCGGTGAGCAGCCGGCGCCACGTGCTGCACTTCACGTCGCTCGAGACGGCCGGCGACTTGAGCGTCTACACTAGCGACATGGACATCATCCAAGCGAAGCGGTTCATTCACCAGCACAAGGAGAAGTTCTACCGTCCGCCACCTCGTGTACGCGCCGCAGCAGCAGGCGCCACCGCGTCGTCGTCGTCCAACACGAGCACAGCGCACCGCGGACTCGTCCTCGGGTGCGTCGAGCGTCTGCGCGGCGAGAGCGTGACTGCGTTCAACTTCCATCGCGAAGACACTGGCGAGTTTGTCATGGCGTGTTCGTGCGTGAACGACGCCACGGGCGTGTTCATCTTCCACACGCTCCAGGACTCGCACTTGCGCGACTTCAAGGCGCTGCCGCAGAGCGAGGACTCGGCCGTGTACCTCGGACAGATGGTCCCGAACTTCCTCGGCACCGAGTTTACCGTCGTCGACCACCAGCAGAAGCGTCGGAACGAGCTCGGCTTCCTCCTCTACAGCTCCAATGTCCTCGGTCGCGTCCCCAACTTTCTCAAGTGCGTCTTCCCTCGCCAGCCGCCAGTTGGTCGTGACGGCGGCGATGACAGTGAGGACGAAGAAGGCAGCAGTGGGATTGCTGCTGCTGCTGCTGGCGGTGATGATGATGACGACGATGCAGCGCAAGCGAAACCAGACGACCAAGCAGCGACGCCAGCGCACCGACCTCGCGCAGCAACGACTGGGAGCTACAGCACCGCTCAAGCCGCAACAACGAGTCGCCACGACACAATGATGGACCGCAACGGCAGCATCGCCGAGCGATACAAGCACGTCAAGCAGCAGCGGCAACTATCGCTCGTCGAGCGCTTGCGCCACTTTTCGCTCGACGACCTTGACACGAGTCTCGCGTATGCTAGTGAGAATCTCGACGCGCTCTGGCACGACGCGGACGACCACGCGAGCCACCACAGTCGCTCGATGCGTATGACGCCGGGCCGCGGTGCTACCAGTGCACGCGCTGCGTCGCCATCGATGCGAGAGCTCGCAGCAAGGCCGTACGGTGCAGTCGAGCAGACCGAGTACCACTGCGACCTCCTCACGTTCGAGACGAAGAAGCCGGCGTGGAACGACGAGCTCGGCGCCTGGACGCTCAACTTCCACGGCCGCGTCAAGATGGCGTCGAAGAACTTTTTGCTTGTGCCGGAGCAAGGGAACGACAGCATGGAGACCGAGTTTGGCGACGACCGCGTCATCCTGCGCTTCGGCAAAGTCTCCAAGTCGCGCTTCTCGCTCGACTACCAGGCGCCGATCAGTCCAATGCTTGCGCTCGCGATCGTATGCTCGTCGTTTGCGCACAAGATCGCAGTGACTTGAGAAAGAGAGGATCGCCATACAACAGCATCATGCACTCGCACCGTTGTAGGTCTTCTCCAGACATATACAACTCGGGTGCCAATGAGCGGAGCGTGAGATCCATTCTCTACTGGCTGGCATGCTGGCTTGTCCACTTGTGAAGACCACTCTTTTGGTCCGGGGCACTCGAACCAGTAGGTAAGGGAGTGAGTGTGTACTGAAGCGAGGACCTCGAGCTCGAGCATGCATGCCTGTCTGTCACGATGCAGCTCGATAGATCAGGTGCGACCGAGCGTATGTGCAGCCACAGCTACTCTTTAGGGGACCAGTTCAAGCGAGTCCAGCAAGCACCACGACCAAGGAGTGAAACATCACAGTGTGACTCCCTCGGGATTCGGAGGTTGGGGTGCGGAACTCGGGATTCGGAACTTGGAACTTGGGGCTCAGAACTTGGAGCGTGGAGGTATGAAGCACGGTCCTGATACTC
>JAASFT010000122.1:0-37761 GCA_023333885.1 Globisporangium parvum
TCCGCGCGTACGTCGACCGAACGCTGCAGCGCCGGCACTCGGTGAGCGTGCGCCTGCTGAAGAGCAAGAGCGTTGTGAATGAAGCAGCGACGGTCGTGAACCACATCGTGCTCGCTCTCCAGGAAGCGGCGCGACTGCTCCAGGGCGGCGACGATGATGAGATGAGCAAGCGGACATCCGGCTTGTTCACGCAGCTCGACGAGTGTCTCGACGTCACTGTCGAAGGCATTGCGCGTGCAAAGTACGAGCGCGACTGGACGAAGATGCGCGCGAAGCTGAAGCGAGCCGTGGCACTTGCACACGCGGGGCTCCCGTACACGAGGCGCTTCTTCACCAACGGACTCGAGCGACTCGACGAGGTCTTGGACACCGAGGCCGAGCTACTGCAGGTGCAGCCCTTTCCTATCCAGCCCAAGAAGACGAAGAAGCCGAAGAAGCCACACAGCATCAGCGTCGCGAAGGCGAGCTAGCGCTCTTGATCTTGTCGACGCTGGCGAGGACAGTGGTGTGTGCATACATAATAGAGCATTGCATACTGTATCCAAGATATTTGCTCATACAACACGCTGCCAGGGTCTACACGGATAGAGCTCCAATCCGTCAAGGAAGAGCTTGTGCTCCTTGCGCGTCCAAGCATTCGGTAGCCTGCTGTTCATCGCGAGGTGAAGCGCGCAGTGGTGTAGCAGATCCTCCGCGCCTTAAGGTTCGAGCACAAGCAAGAGGACGATGCTCATGAGCGCGGAGCTGCACGACTGCCGCGAGGCCGTGGCTGCAGCTGCGCAGGCAGTCGAGCGGCTGCAGCACCGCGCAGCAACAGAAGCGAATGCCGCCAGCGACGCACAGTCTTCTGGCAGCGACCACAGCGCGCTCGTTGAGCAAGTCGAGCGCTTGCAGCACCAACTGCGAGACGCGATGCACCGACTCGTCCCAATGGTGCGTAGCGTGATGGAGCTTGTAGCAGTGCGTATGCACAGACAGTCGCTGACGGGCAGTGCTGCGGAATCTGCGCACCAGGCGCCATTGCACGACCTCGCGCGGCTCCGTGAGCGCGAACGAGGCTACTCGAGCCACCAAGGCAAGCGGCGCAAGCTCTCGCCTGCTGCGTCCGAACGCGAGTCACAGGACCGCGCCACTACTGACGAGTGCGTCTGGATCAAGCCTGAGCCGGTTGGGTCTCCGCCAGTACCGAGCGCAATGGCCACGAGCGAACCGGCGTTCGCGTCGACCGAAGAGATGCTCGAGCAAGTGTACTTGAGCGACCTCGCGGTCCTCCGCCGCCTCTCGGACGCGTGCAAAGCCGTCGCGGCACGTGTGAATAGCTGCGAGACGCTCGCTCAGCGCATCGCTGGGCTGAGCGAGCTCGTCGCAAGCGCGCTGCAGATGCTCGCGTTCGTCCAGTCGCTCGGCGCAGACATCGTCTTTCGTCGGAACGCCAGCGATGTGCTCGTCGACATGGAGGCGTCAGTCAGTACGATCGCAGACGCACTCGAAGCGTCAGACACGAGCGACGAGCGATCTGCGACTGCAGCCGCGCTGCTCCAAGTGATTGAGCCGCTCGACGCAGACTACCGAGGGCTTCGCACGGTCTTCACGCGGTACGGCCTACGTAGGACAGCAGTAGCTTGCGGTTCGGCGCCGTTTGGCTTCGCCTCGCTGCGTGCTCACGCTCTCGTCGCGTGCGTGCATCTTCTGGGCGTCACGCAGTGTCTGCAGTCGCCTCAAAGCCGTGCATGTGAACGAACAAGTCGTGGTCATGGCGCCACCGGACCGATGGACGGCGCTCGCCGACCTCTGTGCATGCGTGGTGGGTCGTCCCAGGGCTGTCTCTGACGGACGCGGCTACAGCTACACGCAGCAGCTCATTCGCGTGCTCGAGAGGATGTTTGCGACTATCGTTGCGGACGCAGAGGACGCCGCCGGGTGGCTCGCACCAGCGGACTACGAGCTTCTGAAGCGCGCGGTGGCGGTTGTCGTCGAGTCGATGCGATGTCGACCAGTGCCGGCGGCGTACTTGTACGCGTTCAAAGCG
Organism: Globisporangium parvum; assembly: GCA_023333885.1. Taxonomy (NCBI): domain Eukaryota; phylum Oomycota; class Peronosporomycetes; order Pythiales; family Pythiaceae; genus Globisporangium; species Globisporangium parvum. Next base: position 2,030 of record JAASFT010000122.1, read on the forward strand.
TTCCAACTGAAGATGGTCGAAGCCATGATGCATCTGCGGAAGCTGAGCGTCGTCCTAGATGAGTACGTGAGTGAGCGAGCGAGTGATGCGTGGTGGCGTTCTACGGTACTGTTCGCTCATGCTCGATGTGCCTTGATCGGTCCTTGCTAGACACGAGAGCAGCCTCGCAGCGTACCTCCAGAGCGAAGAGCATCGCCTGAGTACGTGCCGAGACGTCGCAAGCTTCACAGGCAAGCTCGCAAAACCTGCGATGCTGAGCCAGATCTACGGAGAGCTTGTGCCGTTTCTCAAGAAGCACCTGCGCGCGTGCGACAGCTTGAGAGCCGAGTGCGAACGACTAGCGCCAGACGCTCGCGTGACTCAGGTCACGGAGCTCGCGACTCGTGTCGCACGAGCGCTACACGTTGTGGAGGCGCTGATTCTGGGTGCGGACGTTCTGAGTACGAAGAGTGGACGTGTTGTCTTGCACTTTGGCCGCGTCCTTACGGCCACGATACGACTTGTGCTCGAGACGTGCGCATCCAATGAAGCGATGAAGGTGCTCCACGTGTTTTACGATGCTCTGGGGCAGATCAACGCCACGTTGCCGCGCCTGCGACCGGCGTTTCACAGGTACGACTGTTTGACACGCTTCCAGCCTCGTACTGCCGATGGAGAGGCTCATGCAGTGTACCTTTATGACTGTCCCCTGCGCGTGGCAGGTCCTACTCTGAGCTCTTCGAGCTCTGCTGCACCGAGCCTGTAAAGAAGGCGTCACAGAGTCCAGCAGGCGCCGAGGCGGCGCCACTCCCGCTTGTCAAGACCACAAAACCGAGTCCTGCAGTCGAAGAGGCAGCGCCGCAACAGAGCGCAGCACCGAGTCTGGTTGACGACGAGGCGACGTGGCACGTGGGAGCGACTGCGCAGTCGTCTCCGGCAGCCGACAAGTGCTTGAGAATCGCTCAAAAGTTGCTGAAGGCTCCGACAAAGGCGCTGTTTAGCCACACGGCTGAAGCTATCCGAGCGACGTGCCTCGAGTGGGCAGCGCTCCGCACTGTCAATCCGTCTCCTGTAAGCCTCGAGGTTGTTCAGCGAGCGATCGCGCTGGTCGTCGAGTGCGTGTGCATGCGCGCAGTGATGGATCTGCCGCTGGCTAAGATCAAGAAGTTCGAAGGACACCTCCGACAGATACGAGAGCGGTTGCCAGTCGCCGAGTCGTATGTTGCCAGGTATGTCTGTGTGCGTCGGTCTACCTGTCTGTGTGTTGCTGGCAACTAGCGCGAGTGTATGTGGCGACGACAACGGGCACTGAGCTGACGAGCACCATGTTCGTTCACTGGACTGTCGACAGCGCACACGACAAGCTTCATGCGTTCAGCACAGCCGAGCAACAGCGACTCAGTGGAGCGCGCAACATGGTGGCAAAGGCTGCTCCAAAGACTGCACCAACAGTTCCGAGTCTGACCGCGACGCCGAAGCGGCAAGTCACACTCTTGTCGAGGCTGAGCAAGACGCTTGACGCCGTGAAGAAGTTGCCGAAGCACCAGTGCCGACTCCACGACTTTGACGTGGCGATGCAACTGCTGAACGAAGTCATGACGTACACCCACCCCAGTTGGCATCCTCCGGCGATTCCAGACGTGGTCGAGCTCGTTGACGAGTTGCTCGTGCGTGTGCGCACAGTGTCGTTTGACAGTGTGATTGCAGAGCGCAGAGCGCGGCTCGCTGTGATCCGCACAAGATTGAGCGGTCTCCCGACGCAGGTCCAAGTGCCGGCGTCGAACATCACTTCGGTGGTCAAGACTGCCAAGGACACTTCATCAGCGACTGCATCGAGTCCATCTGCTTCGGCCGAGAAGACCAAGAACGCCGCACCAATGGTCGCAAGTCCAACACCAGCTCTGCCAAGCCAGCCGACGAGTGCAGACGACATTGCGTCGGACATCGCCGATGGAGAGCGTGTTGAAGACGATGGAGAGAACTCGACACCAGCAACGCCACCTGCTGTCCAAGAGCCAGCAACACTGCTCACAAACAAGTCGGCGCTGCCTCCAGTGGACGAAGCATCATCGCTTGAGCCTGAAGAGAGTCAACCTTCAACAGCGCCACCACTGACCGAGGACGAGTCGTCATTACCGGCAGTCAACGAAGCGCCGCCGCTTGAGCCCGATGATCTACTCGTACACGATGAACAGCTCGTGCTGGAAGAACCTCTTGAGCTTGTGGTGCGCAACGCCGTTGCGATTGCAGACGAAGTCTACAGTCTCGAGAGCAGTGACGGCAACAGCCGCAGTGACAAGCCAGCGCGCGTATCGGAGCTCGTGAAGACGCTCCGAGACGTGCTGGAGCGCATCAAAGCGAGCGACACAGTCGAGCCCGAGACATTCACACAGATCGAGTGGTGCGTCGACGCTACGATCGGTGCAATCGGCGGCGATGCACAGCGCGTGAGCGAGCTCGCCACGACGCTATTGCCGATCGTCACGGAGCTCGACAACACTGATGCGAACGTCATGTCCGCAATCGCTCGGTGCGTCCACAAGCATCGCCACTGCACTGCCGTTTGACTCGGTGATGTCTCGATTCTTACCACACAGTGTGATCTTATGCTGTCGCTGTAGACTTGGCCAGCTGCTGGAAGGGCTGGCGAACGCAGCAGCAGGTCCAGTTCCAGCAAAGCGCACGGCATCAGACGCGTCGTTCCGAACGTGGCAGCTCCTCACGACGTCGTGTCTTCGACTCGCGCGTCAAGTCGACACGAGCACTGCACCAGGCGAAGCACAGGATCGGCTCCAGGACCTCCTCTCGCTTTTGGAGAGCGTCTGCACGCGCATCAGTGAGAGCTCTGCGTCGCATGGCAAGCGCCTGCAGCCAGCGCACGTGCGGAATCTGAAGCAGTCGGTCGCGATAGCAGTGACTGGACTCACTTGTGCGCACACGACAGCGCTCTCGGACGACCAGCGCGCAAGCTACGCAGCGTTCGGCAAGACACTGGCACTCGTGCGGTCGCGCGACAAGATCATGGACGTCGCGCTGGAGCAGTACGTTGTCTACGAAGCGCACAAGGGCTGATACTCGATTAGGCTAACTTGTGATCGTGTACGTTGACAGATCTGATCGCAAGCTCCGTGCGTTCATGAGCGACTGGTTGATCGAGGAGCCATGAGAGCCTGTCCTTGAAAGGTGAGTACATGCTCGCTTTCAAGCGCCGCTGCAGAGCGGTCCAGGTGCACAAGCCGTCTTGGCGGCAGTGAAGTCACTGATCGGTCGCGCTTCGAGTCCACATGCGCTCTCTCGACTCTATTCGCTACAGAACTGCTGGCGATAGTGACTGCGAGGAGAAGCACTTGACCCAACAGCGTGTTCGGTGTTCGGTGTGCGATAGCGAAGACTCGAGGAGCACGACTTGAGAGGGCTGGTGGAGTAGGAGCATCGTGTTGAGTCTGGAGTCGAGACGAAGTCCCTGGACTTTGGCTTTGGCGGCAACAACACATGCGGCACAACTAGCAGCAGACGCAGCAGTGGGAGCTGCTTTCAAGTCAGCACCGGACGCTGAGAGCGTGTTGTGTGCGTGAAGAAGTGAGTGAGGGATCGATCATAGGACGCTCACTCATGTCTGCCATGGTAGACGTACTCACGACTACCAAGCTCGACATGCGTGCAGACGCATGTCCTGCTCGTCCCGTGTCGTGAATATCTGTGCATGCATGTCCGCTCGATAGCTCAAAAGCAGTTGTAGCCGTCCACACCGGGACGCCATCGAGTAGAGCTCTGTCGTTGTCGTTGTTGTTGTTGTCAATGTAGGGCCAATGGGTTCGGAACGAATAACCTTGCCTTGATTATGTGGACTGGAAAATGAAAGTCAGGAAACAAAATGAACGAATAACCTTGCAAAAGAGCGGGAATGCCCCTTGAGCTAGTGGGCAAGACACACCGCGTCGCTTGCACTGCGCTCGGCTGCATCGACTCCACTTGGGCTGAGCGCACGACCGCGTCGTCGGCAACGAGGGTCGTTGTTTGCTCGTCCGTCGGTGCTCGCATGCCTGTGGTCCGTCATCGTTCATAGTCGAATGTCGAGCGTCGGCTGGCTCGCTGCTCTCTCGCCTAAGGACAAACACATGTCTAGACATACAGGATTGTTCAAATGTCATCGTTGAAAGCTAACATTTAGGCAATCGGAAGTACCGCACTTCCGAAATCTATAGTGAAGCCCAGCTTAGTATTCTAGAATAATAAGCTTGCGTTCACTATAGATTTCGGAATTGACTTGCCTTTGTATGAGAGACATCGCATCCAGTAAATGTATCGGAGCATGTCTTCAGATAATTAAACCTTGACGAACAAGTTCCGATTTTTTGCGTTTCTCTAAATTCGAGGTTTTTATAAAATCAAATAGAAAAACCTTATAGTGAAAAAATCAGGTGAAATTTGTATGCAAGTAACCTTATTTGATAAAATTATGCAAGTGTCCGGATAAAACTTGAGACTTTGGACATCTAGTTGACAATTTTTGTTGTTTTTGAGCACTTCACAGATATTGTCACTAACCAACAAATATTGTCAACATTCAAAACAATAAATGGAAAACCAAAAATATACAATATCTGTTGAACTTTGTTTTAGACATGAATAATATTGGTGTCAACATCGTGGCGTGTAAGTATCACGAATCTCGCAATGTAGACGTATTGCGTCTTTTTTCATTATTTCTATATTATATTTGAACAAATTATCCACGTTCAATAACACAACAAAGTGTGGAATTTCAGCATTGACATAATGCTGATTTCCCACACAGGAAACAGGGATGCGTTTAACCATAATCGCAAGAAATAGCCACAAAAATCAGTATTGGACAATAAGCCCCATGTCTTACTCTTGTCGATGACGACGACGTCGTTTTCGAGAGCACTGGTGTTAGTGTTGACCATAGCACTGGCGCACAGGTCGACCTTTTGCTGCAGCGATCAGATCGTTCAATGACAACCACGTTCATTAGAGATGCGACTAACCTTGAACAAAGTGTAGTAGATGCCCACGTTCATAGACGTGCTATTACACTTGAACAGAGCCACATGCGGTAAAGTGGACACTTTGTACAATCATGCAGCAAGAAAACCGCAAAATAGTGAAAACGAGGCACCCAATGATATGCACCCGATGCACTCAGTATCACAGTCACTTTTGGAGAACCGTCCTTGATTTCACACTGATATCAATACTACACATATTACTCAAACTGATGGGATTTAACTGGAAGGAACAGGCCATCTTGAAGAACGCGTTCTTGAGACACATTGGTTGGCGTGATCCGTTCAAGCGATCAGAGAACTGCTTCAGCATGTACTTGCATCTTGACGTAGCTGTTGATGGCGGGGACAGAGCTAGTATTGCGACGAATTGCGTCGTAGCTTGCGCTTGAACGGGCCAATAATATCGAGCGGTTTGAGCGACGCATGTGCAGCAGCATGGCACGTTGAAAGCTACGGTGCCCAGGTCAGCAAGCGCGTTTTGCGCGCTGAAGGCTTTGTGGAGTCATAGCGAGTCGAGAATGAGTACCGATGGACAGTGATTTCGTGTGACGCTCTGCGGCACGCTTGCAGTTTCTTCGCTGCAGCAAGAGCTCGGCCGATGTTGTCTGCAGTTGGTTGAGCGTATTGCAAGAGTTCAAACAAGGCGATAGAACGTGTAGGAAAATCGTGAGTGCTTTAGTAATGCCAAGTGGCCTTGCTTTCTTGCGTGCTCCGCTTTGCTATGTGTTGCGCAGCAGTCTCGATCGCACTTCGTCTCGTATCCACGTATTAACGAGCTTGCACCAAGCGCTTGCTGCCTCGAGCGATAGCAAGGGGAAATAGCGCGCAACGGTAGCGACATGGTTGGTTCTCTTGGCGTGATCGACGAATGCAAGCCTCTCGTTCGCCGTGAACGCTTGGCGCTTGCCCATGCTGCTGTGCACTACTATGTCCCGTTATCTAGACCATTAGCGTGTCTGCCCGCTCTGGGATAAACACAATTCGTCTATGGTCAAAACAAATCGTCAATTGAGTCCATTTTCCATCCCACATTGAATGTTCACTCAAAATCGATGTGCAGATTGTCATTACATCTCATTCAAATTGTAGGTGCAAACAACTTACGATGGATCAGTATGTCGTGGTTGTGAAGGTGCAGGCAATTAAGCGCGGTGGCGTTCTGTTCTTCATAGACCTTGGCATTCAGTAGTGAGTGCGGTCATGTTCGTCAGTTAAGATCGAGTGCCTGTCATGGCTATGATGTTCATTGCACACTAATTGACAATTCCGCGGTCAAACGTGTATAATTTACACGTTCGACGGTCGTTATTAAACACGTCGCGAAAACCGGCAGTCAGACGTGTATATTTTACACGTTCTACTTGCTCGTCGTGAGGTCAGGGTAGTTCTTCTTGATTACATTGTCATATAGTCAAGCTCGTCAAAGCTCTCTACAACCTCGCAACTTTAGATGTGTGTGTGCATGGAACGTGACATGGTCCATCGATTTTGCTTCTCGGCGTACTGGTGACGAAGAGGTAATGAGGGAGATCGAGAGAGCTGACTGGAGGACTTTTGATGTTGTTTACACACGAGAGTCTGCAATAACAAAAGTAATAATGTGAACCGAGTTGTCTGTTGTAATTAGACACATACGTTAAGTACTCTCAGTTGAAATATTTATTAGAGTCGCTAACATACAGCATCTCTACTTCAAATATTATATATCCTGTTCAATGTTTTTACGTTAGAAAAATCTTTGGTTTATAGGTTTTGTATGGGTTGCTTCGCTTAAGATATAGTATTGAACCTAAGCGTTCTGCTGTGTTTGGAGAAGCCAGCTGTTTTATCACTCTTTTCACTTTTTGTGATTCTCTCTTGTTGCATTCCCTGTTAAACCGATGAGTTGGCCAGTTGGCCTGGCCAGCTTATTGCTGGCTATATTGTTCAAATAACATACAGATATTCTGAAAATAGACGCAATACTTGTCTACATTGTGAAATTCGTGATACTTACACGCCAAGTGTAAGTGTAACTATCATGTCTGAATCTAAGTGTCACAGTTATTGTATAATTTAGGTAATCCATTTATTGACTTGCAATATGTTCGTCAACCAATAATTGGACTGTCAATGGTTATTGTCTACGTTCATAGTCAATAAAGATCTCGACTCGGTCGTTGTTGTTGTTGTGACACAAGAAACGACGACGACAACCATGAGCGCTCCCTCATCCTCGAGATAGATACACGCCAGTTGGTTGGCACCAATATTTTGAGGTTGGCACCATTTTTTCCTGCCTTTTTTGTGATCGTCGCTCTCACTCTTTCTGTTTTTCGTGATTATGGAAATGACCTTTCTTTTTGCACTATCGACTCGTTGGTTGTCCTAACCCACATACGTATTTCAAGGCAACTCGGTAAGAAGCGAGCATGGAGATCGACCAGCTCCTGAACGACCTTGCGCGTCTCGACGGCGAGACGCAACACACCTACGCTGATGCGAACGCGTCGCCAGATGCACTCCGCCGATTCGCAGTCGTAGCTGCGTCGCCGCTTGCGTCAGACAGCGTCGAGATCGTCGCGACAGACCCGACGAGCGCAACGCCAGCGCCGATCTTTTCGACCCCTGCACTCCCATCGCCGTTCGCTGACCCGAGCGTTGCGCGCCGCGAGCTCGAGCAGCACACGCGTCCGCTGTATGCGCTCGAGCACTTGAGTCCGTACGCGAGTGGGAGCTTCGTCTTTGCTGAGCCGCGCGCGAGTCGCTTCTTGGCGCAAGTGCCGATGGCGCCGGCGCGCACAGAGCTCGTGCCCAAGCGCCGCGGCATGGTGCTCGACCCGCTGAACCTGTCGTACGAGTTCCGCGCGATCGACACGAGCCACACAGGCGCAGACGCAGGCTTCTCGAGCGCTCTCACGAAACAGGACGAGTACGCGCGCGGGAAGATGACGAACAAGCCATTCTCGCCTGGTGGCGACTCACTCGTGGCGCTCGATGAACAACGTGGCGCTGGTGACGATCGCGCCGCAGCTGCGCTGTGGACGTCGCCTGAAGACCAAGCGCTCAATGCGCTCGTGCTCAGCGGCAAAGTGGATCTCCAGGACACTGTGCGTGACGCTGCCGCCCACTTGCTCCTGAGTTGGCTCGGAGTGACTGGCGATGGGCGAAGGACTAAGTCATGTGGCTGTGTACCCAGGCGACGCTCGAGCGGCTTGTGCTCCGTGCGCCAGGGCTTGACGGCGCGCTGACGCTCGACGACGTCGAGAAGATCGAGACGCCTCGTCCTGTAGTCGTAAGCGCCGCGTCTGCGGGCAGCAGCCAGAGCAACAGTGTCGACGTCGTCGGCGCGAACCCGACCGGTTTGCTCCAGCCGTACTTCCACGTCGCCAATGATCGTCAGCACGTCGAAGCCGTGCGCCGCGTCGTCGCAGACGAAAAGGTCTCGCGCGCGATGGCGCTCGCAGACAGCGAGAGCGGGACACTCGCGCTCGACGAGCTGCTCCACGACTTGGAAGACGACGACGACCTCGGTTTCTTTGTCGAAGACGCCGCTGATGCTGACGATTCGACTGAGGGCGAGACGAAGCCGAGCACGAGCGACGAGACAGCCGCAGAAGGTGAGCCTGCTTCGCAAGACGACAGTGCTGTGCGCGAGCCAGAAGCTGAGCTCGAAGCGATCTTGAGCGCCGATGCGAGTGCGAAGACCGTCCCTGCTGCGAGTACCGCGCCAGTGTCCGAGTGGGCGAGTCTCGCGAGCGTCGACGTGCGCAACTTCCACGACAAGGTCCCGGACATGGCGATCACGTACGACTTTGAGCTCGATACGTTCCAGAAAGAGTGCGTGATCCACTTGGAGCGCCACGAGTGCGTCTTTGTCGCCGCACACACGTCGGCAGGCAAGACCGTCGTGGCCGAGTACGCGATCGCAATGTCGCAGAAGCACCTCACGCGCACGATCTATACGTCGCCGATCAAGGCGCTGTCGAACCAAAAGTACCGGGACTTCCGGACCAAGTTTGGTCCCGAGAACGTCGGACTCATCACGGGCGACGTGAGCATCAACCCGGAGGCGAGCTGTCTTGTCATGACGACCGAGATCCTCCGGTCGATGCTCTACCGCGGCGCAGACGTGATCCGCGACATTGAGTGGGTCATCTTTGACGAGATCCACTACATCAACGACAGCGAGCGCGGCGTCGTGTGGGAAGAGGTGATCATCATGCTGCCGGAGCACATCGGCATGGTCTTCCTCTCGGCGACGACGCCGAACCACTTGGAGTTCTCGGACTGGATCGGCCGCACGAAGAAGAAGAAGATCCACGTGATCTCGACGACGAAGCGTCCGGTGCCGCTCCAGCACTTTCTCTACGCCGGCAAAGAGCTCTTTAAGCTCTACGACGCCACGCACGGGTACCTCCCTGGCGCCTACTCGGCCGCAAAAGCCAAGCTCTTTCCTCCGTCTGACAAGCCAAAAGCTGGCGGTCGTGGCGGTGGCAGCGCACCAGCGAACAGTGGCAGCTCGCGTAACATGGGCCGCACGTCGGGCGGCGACCAGAGCGACTGGACGAAGCTCATCACGTCGCTCAAAGACAAAGCGCTGCTCCCCGTCGTGGTCTTTGCGTTCAGCAAGCGGCTGTGCGAAGAGTCGGCGAGCAAGCTGTCGAAGCTCGACTTGAGCTCGCCGTCGGAGCGATCGGAGATCCACCTGTTCCTCGAAGCGAGCATCCAGCGCCTCCAGGGCTCGGACCGCGAGCTCCCGCAAGTGCTCACGATGAAAGAGATGCTCAAGCGCGGCATTGGCGTGCACCACGGCGGCTTGCTCCCGATCATCAAAGAGATGGTCGAGATCCTCTTTGGCCGCGGGCTCGTGAAAGTGCTCTTCTCGACCGAGACGTTCGCCATGGGCGTGAACATGCCGGCGCGCACCGTCGTGTTCAACGGCATTCGCAAGCACGACGGCAAGAGCTTTCGCGACCTCTTGCCAGGCGAGTACACGCAGATGGCCGGGCGTGCCGGTCGCCGTGGGCTCGACCTCGTTGGCACGGTCATCATCTCGTGCTGGAACGACGTCCCGGAGCCAACGTCGCTCCAGACCATGCTCGCTGGCAAAGCGACGTCGCTCTCGAGTCAGTTCCGCCTCACGTACAACATGATCCTGAATCTCTTGCGCGTCGAAGTCTTGACAGTCGAAGACATGATGAAGCGATCGTTCTCTGAGTTCCAGACGCAGAAGGCGCTTGCGTCGAAGAACATCCCGCAGCTCATCGTGCGCGGCCGCAAGCTCCTCAAGCGTCTCGACGCCGCAGTTCGCGACGAGTACCCGCACTTGGAGTCCAGTGGTGAGCTCGCGCAGATCCGCGAGCTGTACACGCTCAAGAAGCACAAGCGCGAAGTCGAGCGGCGCTTGACCAAGTGGCTGCTCACGAAGAGCGCAGCAGCGGCGCGGACTGCGATTGCGCCAGGACGCGTCCTGCTCATCAACGCAAAGGGGCTCCCGAGCGACGTGCTCGCGCTCGTTGTGCGCACGAACTCGAACCCGAACGCCTCGGGAACCGACGACCTCCTCGCGCTCGAGAGCGATGCATCCAACACGCAAGGGCTCTTCAAGTCGATCACCGTGCTGTTCCTGTGTGCAGACGACTACACGCCGCCGCCCAAGGCCAGTGCGCCGGCTGTAGGATCGAAGCGAGACAGCCGTGGCGCCAAGGCGTCGCCACTTGACTTTGGCGGCCGCCAGCTCCGGAGCAAGCGCGACGACACTGATCGGATGTTTGGTGGTGCGTTGTCAGCGCGTGGCGGCAGCAAAGCCGCCGACGCGAACGAGCTCGAATCAAACACGGTCGAGACGCTGCTTGGCAAGCGCTACGCTGTGCTCGACATCCCAGAGACGTGCGTCGATGTCATCACCGACCTCACAGCTGCGCATGTGAATTTCAAGACGCTCGTGGCATCGTCGTCGAAGAAAGAGCTCGCGAGCAGCGTCGAGTTCCTCACAGACGTCGAAGCCGCAAACGCGCAGCGCGCGCACATGGCGTTTGTCGACATTGCGAACGAGCTCAAGCTCAAGACGCTGGACGTCGTGACGCTCTTTAGCGACTGGCAGCAGCTCCAGCAGCGCGTGCTCACGCACGTCTGTACGACTGGCGCGTCGTCGATCGCGCGCGTGCTCGGGAAAGTCGAGAAGATCGCCAAGCTCGAGGACTACATCGCGCGGCTCACGCGCGAGCTCTCGAACGACTCGCTCTCGCTCTTCCCGGACTTCCAGCAGCGCCTCCAAGTGCTCAAGCGGCTTGGGTACATCAGCGGCGACGGCGTCGTGCAGGTCAAGGGCCGCGTGGCGTGCGAGATCAACACGTGCGAAGAGATCGTGCTGACGGAGATGATCTTTGAGAACGTGCTCGCGAACCTCGAGCCGGAGGAGATCGTCGCTGTGCTCTCGGCACTGATCTTCCAGGAGAAGACGCAGTCCGAGCCGACGCTCACGCCGCGCTTAGACGAAGCGCGTGAGGTCGTCAAGCGCATTGCCGAGTCGCTCGGGCTCATCCAGCTCGAGCAGCACCTCGAGATCGACCCGGCCGTGTACTGCAAAGGCGCGCTCAACTTTGGGCTCATGGAGGTCGTGTACGAGTGGTCGCGCGGCATGCCGTTCAAGGAGCTCTGTCTCCTCACGGACATCCAAGAGGGCTCGATCGTGCGCTGCATCACGCGCCTCGACGAAGTCTGTCGCGAAGTCCGCAACGCCGCGCGCGTGATCGGCGACCCTGGGCTCTTTCGCAAGATGGAGGTCGCGTCCGAGTCGATCAAGCGCGACGTCGTCTTTGCGAGCAGTCTGTACTTGACCTAGACGCCAACAGAGCACAAGTGGGGATCGTACCAGCCACTCGCGCTCTAGGATGCAAGCGAGCGCAGTCGATCCGTCTCAACATGCAAACTCTATTCGTCCGTCCTTCCTTCCCTCGACTCTAGTGCGCTCCTCAACGAGCTCAGTCGGCAAAGTGCAGGTGCGCATTCGCTGACTCGGCCGGATGCTTGGGACCCGATGGGTTGAGCACCAATGTGCCCTTACGTCTACCCTTCCGGAGGTGGGCGAGGAACTTCTGGCACTTGGAGCGGCACTCGCACACCATTGAGTAGCACCGGTCAGTGATCGGGATGCCTTTGGCGGTGACGATGTGCGACATCGTTGCCTCCAAGCGCAGGAGCTCACTCATGCACTTGTCAGCCGAGGTCACGTTATGGACTTGGTCGTAGATCGCGAAGACAATGGAGGCGAGCGCTGTGATGTCGTCCTCAGTGAACTCGCGCGAGAGTCTCTTGGCGACGTCGAACACGCACGTGAGCGCTGTGTCAAAGACCTCAGGCGAGAACTGCGCTCGGAGCTGCTTCACCTCTCGCGTGCAGCGCGTCAGAGCTGTGCGGATGTCGGTGATTGTCATGCGCTGTTTGGTCGGTACCGGCGCTTGCGCTGGTTGAGGATCTGTCCCTGGTGCTCCAGTAGACTCGCGCCCCGTGTCGGTACTGAAGGCACTTCTCCGGACGTCAGTGTGGAGCTTTCTCGCTCCGTCTGTCGAAGGTGGGCTAGGAGCTTCTGGCAGTCGGAGCGGTACTCGCACACCATTCTGTGGCACTTGTGACGGATCGGGATGCCTTTGGCGGTGGCGATCCGCTGCAGCGTCGCCTCCAGGCGCAGGAGCTCACTCTTATACTTGTCGGTCGGACTCACCCTCTCGACCTGCTCAAAGATCGTAAAGACGCTCGAGACAAGTGCTGTGATGTCGTCCTCAGTGAACTCGCGCGAGAGTCTCTTGGCGACGTCGAACACGCACGTGAGCGCTGTGTCAAAGACCTCAGGCGAGAACTGCGCTCGGAGCTGCTTCACCTCTCGCGTGCAGCGCGTCAGAGCGGTGCGGATGTCGGTGATTGTCATGCGCTGCTTGGTCGGTGCCGGCAGTGGCGCTCGCGCTGGCTTGGAAACGGGAGCTGGGCTGACTCGAGCTGGTGGTGCTTGCACGACAGCAACCTGCTGCTCGCGTGTGCTCGCGGCACTCGATGCGACGCTTGCGTCTGAGAGCTTGCGCTTCTTCCGCTTCTTGTCTGCCGCAGCAGCCGCAGCTTTCTCGGCTCGACGCTGCTCCTTCTCGGCGATCTCCCGCTCCTTCGCAGCCAAGAGCTGCTCCGATTCCCTACACAGAGACGTGACGGAGACGCTGTGAGATCAGCTGCGATCAAGTCGAGATGACAGGCGTAAGACGCCAGCCACCGGCAATAGTGGAAGTAGGACGCACGTGTACAGATCGACGAGGCAGGTGGTGCGTCTTGAAAGACGCTTGAGCGCCTTCACGAGTCGAGGCAGCAGCTCGATGTTGTCGGCTGCGCACTCGAGCAGCGCCGTGCGCAGCGTCTCCATGGCGCGAACGACCACCTTCGTCCATGCCTTCCGCTGTCGCTTGCTCAACGACTTTGCGTGCGGTGCGTCGGAGTCTGTTGCGTTCGCACTTGCGAACTCGCGCGCAAGGTCCACTGCGTCCGAGAGCCACGTGCTGCGTCGGCGCTTGGTGACGTAGCGCTCAATCTTCTCGAGCACCTTGAGCTGCTCGGCGTACACCTCCTGTGCGCTCTGATCCTCCTCGTCGTCAGGTGCTGCTGCTGCTGCGGAAGGAGCTATTGATGCTGACGGTGCTGCTGCTGGAGCTGCTTGGGTGTGGCTCGCAGGCTTTGTCATCTTGTGCGTACTTTGCGTCGCATCGAACGGCTGCAGCAGCGACTGCATCTGCTGTCGGAAGCTGCGGCGGAGCGCGCGCAGCTCTGTGAGCGACGCGCTGAGCTTCGATGAGCGAATGGCTGCGTCGCTGTTTGCCGCTTCGAGCGATGCGATCGCGGCTTCGACCTGTGCCGCGTGCGCCATCGCTTCGCTGCATGCGCTCAGTCGCGTCTGCACATCACTGAGCTCCTCTTGCAGCGTCTGCGCGCAGTACTTGGTGCGCACATCGTCTGGCAAGCGCGCAAGGAGCACTTGGAATCCGCTCGTGGCCATCAGTACCGAGCGAGCAAGCACGCGAGCTTCTGCGTGTTGTTGCACTGGGATCGCCACCAATGACAAATGACTGGGGTACACTATGGTGTTGGTGATCTCCCTCGTATATTTCACTATACACATCGAACCATCGCTCAGTGGTCCACGTCCGATGGACAGACGCTCGCATCTACTTGGCTGGCACCGTCACGCGAATCGTCTTGCCCTGGAAGTGGTACCCGTCCATGCGCAGCGCAGTGCGCATGCTCGCGTGCGCGACGAAGCGGATGATCGCGACGCCGACCGTGCTGCCGTCCTCCATCGTCGGCATGCGGATCGACGCAATCACACCGGCGCCGCTAAAGTACGCCTCGACATCAGTCTGGAGCGCACCCCACGGCAGGTCGTACACGTGGACTTCAAACGGCCCAGCCGGCTCTGCAGCTGTGCGCTCTTCTTTCACGAGCACGTCCAGCGCATTGTGTTCGACTTTCGGCTTCTTGCTCCGCGGCGACGACGACGACGACAGCGCCTCGGTGTTCCAGGACGCCGTCACGACAGCGGACGTCCGACTGTTGAAATGCTGCGGATCGACGAGGTGGATGATCCCTGGCGGCGCAGCCGACTCATGTGCTGCATGCGCTAGTGGAGGAGGTGGAAGTGCACTGTATCCAGCTGGATGGTTCGGCTGCTGCTGCGGTGGCACTGACCGCTTGCTCGCGAGCAATTCGTGGGCAGAGCTAGCAACACATACACAGAGTTGCAGAGCGTGTCGGTAAGGGCACAAGACGTAGTGCACTGCATTGTCGCGACTGGCAACAGCGCGTACCGGATGTAGACGTCAATGTCGTCGTGCGTCCCAACGAATGCGACGAGCATCGCAGTCAGCTGCGCGAGTACTGCGTCTGAGACCTCGGCGCTAAGGAGCACCGCGGAGATGAAGTGGTCGAGCACGAGCACAACGTCTTTGCGCACAGTCTGCGTCGGTTCGCAGCGCCGGAGGTGCGTTGCGATCGCTCCAGCGTCGGCGATCGTCTTGGGGATCCAGTCGCTCTGCTTGCGCGTGAGGCGGTGCTGGATCTTCCCAAGCAGCCGCGTGATCTCGTGTTCGCTTGCATCGCTCTTGCTTGCGCTCTCTGCCTCTGCTCTACTGCGCTTCGAGCTCGCGTGCGCGACGTCAGCAGCGTGCACCTGGTTGTCAAGACACACGATATCGTCCATCAAGGTGTGAGACGACCACCCACAAGCACAGAAGAACTACCCACACGCTCGTACCTTGCGCTGCTCTTTGATGAACTTGTCCAGTTCGTCGTCGAACTTGCGGTAGCTGCTGCGGATCGCTGCGAACGTCGGTGCGTTGTCGGTGAGCGGCACGTTGAGCTTGAGAATCGCATCCTGCACTTCGAGCGCTTTCTCGACACTAGCGAGGCAGAGCTGCATCTTGTCTTTGAGGTTCGCGAGCTCGTCTTCGATCGCAGACGAGCAGTAGTCGCGCAAGGCGTCGCCGCCCACGCGCGCAAGGATGCGCTCAAAGCCGCTCATGCTCACTCGCTCGCGCTTGCCGTCGGCTGCAGCACACGCTTTCAGCGGCAGTTGGTCGTTGTTACCTGTTGGTCAGAGCATGGCCAGCAACCTGGTCCCTCGTTTTTATCGACAGTCGATTTATCGGTTTGTGGTTGGAATGCACGACTTGTCAATAGTGCAAAAACTAAGAAGACGCCATCGACGCAAAATGGCTTCACTCGAGCAGCTCGTCTGGTGGCGACAACCTCACTGCGGCACATGCCGTCCGACGTGCCATCCTCGTGCCAACCACCACACCTGCCGTCCCTAGTCACTGCACGCACTCAATGCGCATGACAACCTCGCGCAAGCACGTTCGTCGATATGCTCGTTCGCACAAGCTCATGCTTTGCGAACGTGCGAGGGCTATTTCGACTCGCAATGCGATCATGTGCGTCCTGCGCGCATGCCACATCACCAACGCAACTCCTGCACAGCTCTTGCTGCCATTATCCAACTCGCCATCTCCGACACACACCTCCATCGTCACTCCGTCATCGCGATGCCTTCGATCCCGTCGGTGCGTCTGCTCCTGCTTCTCCTCGCAGTCGCGTGTCGCTCTATCACGAGCGGCGCTGCAGCGGATGGAGTCGAGAGCGCGTGTGGCCTCGGCGCGCAAGCGATCAGCGTCTTCAACACCGCCAAGACGTTCTGTGCCACTGGACCGCTCTGCAGCGGCATTGAGTCGAGCAGCGGTCGGTGTCCCGACCCGCAAGACGGCTTGCCGTTCGGTGCGTACTGCGGCAGAATCCAGACTGGCGCGTTCGGCTGCATCCCGCTCGCATTCCCGCCCGCCGAAGTCCGGGAAGCGAGTCAGAAGACCGAATCGGACGCCGCGCCGGACTGCTCCATCCTTCCGGGTCAAGTGCCGGTGTCAGTCGTGAGCATCGGGAACCTCTGCGCGCCAGAGCCGATCTGCAACGGCACGGTGCTTGGCAACTGCCCCACGACACTCACGGACTTGAACGCGCGGTATCGCTGCGAGGCAGTGAGCGGCGGAGACGGCAGCAGCGACACGTTCCAGTGCGTCGTCTAGTGCCCTGACCGTATCCATATCTACAATACACTTGGTTGGCTTGCTTCACTTGCTACACGTCCACGCGAATGGCCGGGTCGTCATCTTGTTGTGCCACGTACGCGTGCTGCTGCTGAACGTGATCGTGACTGGCAGGACGCAGCAAACTTGGTCATACTCCTGCACACGTGGCGGCAAAGAGTGTTGTGTGTCAGGCGACGTCGCAAAACGCAGCGAGAGCGAGAGAGAACGACGCGCAACGTACGCTGTCGTCACCCGCGTCGCGTCGTCACCAGCGAGCGCGTTGAGCGCGTCGATTGCATGCAGCAACTCTGCTAGTGCTGGTTCGTTTGGCGCTTGACTCGCGACAGTCGCGCCAATGCTCGCAGCGATGTCGAGCGCCTGTGCGATCGCACGCACTTCAGGTGCGTCGAGATGCGTTCGCGCAGACAAGTACGTGCGCACTTTCGTGACGAGGAACGGGAACTGGTAGCTCTGCGTCTCGAGACTTGCGTGCGCGAGGCGCTGCGCGTCGTCGAGACACGTTGGCGCTCTCGCACTCGGGTCGGCGTCGTCCAGCTCGAGCTCGAGCACGACGAGCGGATGGCCGGTACTTGCTACTGGAGGAGACCGAGTAAACCCGCGCGTGTATGCTGTGTACGGCGCGTCGTGGTGGTGCTGCGTCGGTTTGCTGTCGCCGTCAGTGGCTGCTGACGCAATGAGCTCCTGCTTCATAAGTGTCGACGGATCAAGCTTGCGCATCTTGAGCGATGGCTCTGCTCGAGTCTCATCTGCATGGCGTGACTGCTTGATGCGCTGCCGAGCCTTCCAATCGTGGTCTTTGTGGACCTGCACGCGCCAATGAACGCCGCCACTATGTGAGCTACGGTGCATTGTGGCAGCACCTCCTCGTACCGCACGGAGCGAGACGACGACCTTCGCATTACGGCGTACCTCGCCGTGTTTCACGATCGACGGCTGTCCGAGCGCATCAAGTGACGCTACAAGACGCACTCGCAGCGCATCGATCTCTCGTATCTGCGCTTCCATGCGCTCGTTCTGTGCAGCATCGCCACTGCTGCAGTGGGAGTGATTCTGGCGAAGTTGGCTAGCCGCAGCGTCGACAGCACGCAGGCGATGGAATGCGTCGTGCAGCTGCGCGAGCGCCTTGTGCAGGCACTTTGTGTCGCGCCGGACGATGCGGCGGCACTGCCTGTGCAGCTCGTCGCGCTCGATGCGCGCGAGGATGCGCGCGAACACATCGCCGCTCTTGTTGCTCGACGCTGCTGCCATCCTGCGTTGTGCAAGTGAAAATGTATAATGTATAGCGCGATGTATAGCCTATGAACCGAGTCTGGAGCAAAATGAAGTCCTGTATTCTGATACAAAAAAACTATTAATCCATAGATTCGCATTGTTCGCAGCTCGAATGCGATCACCTTCTGTCCTTCACCAAACGCAAAGAACCCCAGCTCGACACGCTGTGTGTGTGTGCATGCGCTCGCGCGCGCTCGACCGACAGGCTCCAGCACGCTCGCTCGCTCGCATGGCGCACACTGGCGCGAAAGACCGGCGACGACGCGTCGCGCGTGTCGTGCTCTCGAGCGCGGACATCAGCGTCGTGAACCGCACGACGCTCTCGCTCTGGCACTTTCAGCAGCTCGCGCAAACGCTGCTGCCGAGTGAGGCGGCGTTGTGCGCCAAGGACGGCGATGGCGACGACGATAGTGGCGATCCGAGCCACGCGCGAGACGGCAGTGGGGAAAGCCCGATTGGCAGCACAGCAGCAGAAAACATCGACCCGAACGGCACGAAGGTCGCAGCGACTCGCCGCGAGAGTGCATGGCGGAGAAGAGGCGTGTCGTTGGGCGAGGGCATGAGCGTCGCCGCCGTTGCGTTCGAGCCAGAGGCGAGCGAAACGAGCGAGAGTGAGTCCAGCAGCGAGAGCGACGGCGATGGCGACGACAAGACGCCAACGCTGCTGCTCGATGGCGGCGATTCGGACGGGGAGGCAGAGCCGCATCCGGAGGCAGCTATGACGTCCTTGAGTCTGCGGAACACCAGCGCCGATGTGCTCGCGAGTGCGCGGCTCACGCCAGCGACGGACATCGCAGTCGTGTACAGAGGCTACCGCTGCGTCGTGTGCTTTGACGCGTCGCCGTCGACGCTCTCGATCGACCCGACAACTGGGCGGCTGTTCCTCGACATGCTCTACGAGTCGGTGGAGGTGCGTTCAGTCGCAAAGGCGTCTGCTATGCAAAGGTGCTGAAGCCTCACCGCACGCTGAATGCCTGTGCCTGGATGTCTTTTGGTCGTTCGTAGCTCTTCATTTGGGGCCTCCTGGGTCAGATGACGGTCGGCGACGCTGCGTTCGAGCCCGAGATCCACCTCTCCGTGATGGTCCAAGGCGCGCACGTTGAGTCGCTAAGTGTGCTCGTACAAGGCTACGTCGTGACGCTGCGGAACGTCGCGCAGTTGCTGCAGCTCTTGAAAGAGCGCATCCAGCTCATTGAAGACGACTGGGCTGGACGCGCTCAGGACGAGATCAACCGCTCGAGTGCTGAGGACCCTGCACCGCACCACTCGACGCGCGCGAGTCTCTCGTGGATGCTCCAGAACGCCATGTTTGCGCTCAACTCGCTCCCGAGCAGCGCTGCGCCGCTCCTAGTGCTCGTCACGGACGGCGTCGTCGACCTCTTTGACGCCTACTCGTACGACAACTTGCTCATGCAGCTCGTGCGCCACGACGTGCAGTGCCACTTCTTGCGCGTCGGCGGCGGCGACAACGCGCCGAACTCGTCGTTTGGCTTTGTCCCGGACGTCGACCTCTTGAGCTTCATCGCGAGCACGACTGGCGGCGCTGTGTTTGACTATTCAGCGCTCCTTGACGCGTGCTATGGCCTTGCGAGTCGTGACGACGTGGTGGGGATGACGGCGCTCCAGCGCGCGTGCTTCCTCCGGACGTCGCACGTCCACGCAATCTCGTCGCCAGTGCTCAAGCTCGACGAGCTCTGCTGCACGTCGTTCGACGGCCGCACGCTCCTGCCGCTGCGTCCGTACCGCATGTGGCGTGAGAAGGTGCATGAGTACCGCATCTTCGCCGACGTCGAGCGCATCATTGAAGCGCGCATGCGCGAGGGCTTTCTCATCAACAAGGTGCACATCAAGACGTACCAGCGTGCTGGTGGTAGCGGCACTGCTGTCGTCCCAGTTGAGCCAGTCGCTGGGTCGTCAACTGCTACTGGCGCAAAGCGGTCGCCGGACTCACCGCAGACGACGCCGAGTGCACGCGACGTCACGAAGATCCTCATTGTGTTCCTGCTCCAGTGGAAGCAGAACGTCTGGCTCGAGTACGTCGTCACGGCGACGACAGAGCGCGCGCCTGCAACAGCTGCGCGCCGACCGAGTACGCAGGGAGTCGGTGCGAGCTTTGGAGCGTCGAAGCGGTCGCCACACGAAGTGTTTGCCGACGAGCAGTCGTACGTGGGCAAGTGGAGCGAGTGGTACGTCAAAGTCAACATCCTCGCGTACTCAGACTTCCTCCGCGCGTTTGAAGACGCTGCGACGCTCGCAAGCAGTAGCAACAACAATAGCAGCAGCGATGCGCTACTCGCGAGCGCAGGCTCTGGCGCGCCGCTCTTCTTGCACGAGTACATCCGGAACGTCCAGGACGTCGACCGCGTGCTGCTCCACTTGATGACTGCGACTGCAGCCGCGATAGCGCCAGTCGATGCTGGGAACCAATACTCGTTTGGAACGAGTGGCAGCAGCTCAGCAGCGGCCGTCGCAGCGCACAGTCGGCAGCAGAGCGCGCACCCGGTGTTCAACATCATTGGCGAGCTCACACCAGTGCTGTGGCACCGCTGGTTTTACGTCGAGCGCTTCGAGCTGCTGTCTGTTGTCAAGAGCGAGTCGTGCAACGATGTGTTCTACCGCAACGATGATCGCGACGTCGTCGAGCGCGTGCGGTCGGTGCGCAAAGGGCTCTTGAACGCGTCGCGCGGGTTCCTGCAGCTCCACCACGTCGGTCACCCGATGCACAGCGTCACGATCGGCATGGAGCGCGTGTCAGATCGATTGATGGCTGCGCTGCAGAAATGGTCGTCCCAGCGCCTGTCGAAGGATCTGTTCCTGCGGTTCCTGCTGCCAACTGCCAGGGACAAGCCGCTGCTGCTCCGGGGCAAAGCAGCAGGGACAGTTGCCACTGCGACTGGCGGCGTGGGCAGACGACAGCAGCAGCGTCCATCAACGACTCCGCAAGTCGGCGGCATCGGTGGTCAGCCAGATGAGATGGCGTCGATCGATGGCGGTAGCAAGGCCTCGCTCTGCTTTGTGCGGTTGGAGATCAAGAACAAGACGCTTTGCGCTGTCCACGTCGCGTTCTTTGCGACGACTGCGGCGGCGCGCAAGCAGACGCTCAACGACCTCAAAGCGAACATCTTGGCAGGCGTGAATGACACGCCGCCGAGTCCACTCGCGACGCCAGACCAGAATGCGCCACCTCCAGCCAAGTCAGTCGTGCTGTCGCAGCGGCTGATCAGTCGACTCGTAGTCACGCACGAGACGCTGTTGCTTCATGATGGACTCGACGGACGCGCAGCACACGATCAGCACCACCACTACGACTGGGACGTGAACAGTGCGCAGACTGTGAGTTCGTGCTGTGGCGGGAGTGAGCTCCAGCTCCGGAGCGTCTTTGGGTCGTACATGTGGCACTCAAGCTGGCGCTGGCACATCTCGAGCCCCGGTGCGCTCGTGAACGTCATGCGGCGTCTGCACGAAGCGCGCGTCGCTAGCGGCTTCTGGGTCCTCGACTGGCGCATGGCGAGCAACGACGATGAGTCGCTGAGCACGCAGCTCCAGAGCATCATCTTTGGCCGAGAGATCCTCATGGAAGATGAGAACGGCCACCCGAAGACGTCGCTCGTGCAGTACGCACTGCGTCGGGTGTCGGAGACGTGCCTCATGACGTCGATCTGGATGGAGCCGCAACACGGAAGCGTGAAGACGCAATTTGCGAGCCACGTTGAGCGGACAGACCGCTTCCACTGGGGTCTCAAGCACGCAGTTGGCCACGACGTGCCGTTTGACGCCTCTGTAGATGCGCCGGTGCCAGCGAGTCGCGCAGAACACACGAAGCCGTCTGTGACGAACCAGATGGAAGCCGAGCGCGCGTCGATGGCGAATGAAGATGTGCGCGTCAATTGGTCCGGCTCGACGTACTTGGGCGAGAACGACCTGCTCCAGCTCATTCGCGGCTACATCTTCAAGAGCGACCGCCACTTCCTCTCGTGTCTCTACACGTTCGACTGCATCCTGCACTTTCGCGAAAGCTTGGCGCAGAGCGCGCAGCTCCTGGCCAAAGACGGCGCGGCAAGCGACATTGTCGGGTCGACATGGAGTGGCGACCGAGTGTATGCCGCGACGCTCAAGCAGCTCCTGCCGCCCTTTAGCACGGCACGGCTCTTGCGCAATGCGAAGCGCAGCACCGAGCACTTTCTCATGTACCTCGACCATGGCGCAGAGCAGCCAGCGACTGCGCCGGAGACAGCGCCAGATGTGCCGCCAGGGCCAAAGATCTCACTTGCGAACGAGCATCTGTACTCGATGCTCGAGCGCACGCTCCGTGGTCTGAGCGACTGCGAAGTCGCGTGGACCGACTGCAACGGCAATGCGATCTCCGTACACACAAATGGTCTGTCGGCGTGGGACGACAGCGACCAGCTCGTGCAAGAAGGCATGAGTGGGCAGATGCCGCTTTGGCTCAAGGACACGATCTCGTCGGCGTTTCCGGACAACGGTGCGACGCACTCGCTGAGCAAAGGCAAGTGCTTTGCGAAGCTCGTGGGCGACGACACCGTCGTACTGGCGTTCCTGCCGTCGCTCGAGACGCTCCACGTGCGGCAAAAGGCGCCAGCGAAGCTCAAGCGGCGCGCGACGACAGCGTCGGCGCAGTCAATTGAGAGCCCATCGTGGCTCCGAAGCGAGCAGAAAGCGGCACTCCGTGAGAGTCCGCCAGCTGCGCCAAAGCCGGCGATGGAGCCAAGCGCGAGCTCGCGGCTCATGCGCATGTCCGTGTCAGCTGACGACATTGTGCTGTACCAGGAGCGCCGCTTGAGCTTCCGCGAAGGGTACAAGTCCTGGCGCATGGGGCACTACCAAGGCGCGCGCGACGACAAGCAGAGCTCTGGCGAGGACTTTCGCACGCTCCGTGTCGCGTCGACGCCTGAGGACCAGGCGTTCTGTGAAGCGATCAGTCGCGAGACGGACTATGGCTGCGACTTCCACGTGCTCATTGAGCGCGAGAGTGGGACGCTCGGCTCGGGCTTCTTCCAAGTCGCGTTCTACGAGTGCTCGGTCACGCGACTGTCGACGGATCGGTCTGAGTGCCAGCGCTCGGCGCGGGTGGATCTGCCGCAGATGATCCTCCAGCGCCTCTTCTTTGCCGGGGCTGCTACCCCTGGTGGCACCAACGCAAAAGACGAGACGGTCGCGACGCCAGCTGGTCGAGACGATCGGCGGCTGTCGTTGGTGCCACTGACTGGCGGTCTACCATCGCCGATCTCGCCGAGCCCAGCAGCAGCAACAACAGTAGTGCCAGCGCTCAGCGCCAGCTCAATCGCGTCGAGGCGGTTCCAGAAGAAGGTCAAGCGCGCGCACGAGCACAACTTCTCGCGCGGCGTGTACATTGCGCTGCGCGAAGGGAGCAACGTGCAGCAGAGCGACTTGCTCCAGGCGCTCACAAGCTGCATGGAGATCCCAATGGACCTCGACATCACGCTGCTCTACCGTATGATGCAGGCGGCGTCACCGAAGTGCGGCTTCCAGTCGCTTGTGCGCGGGAACCAGCGCGCGATTCTCAAGCAGAAGCTCGACAAGGCGTTCGAGTCAATTTTGTCGTCGGCGTTCGTGCCGATCCCAGGGACCAAGTACTTTTACTTCACGGGCAGTGAGGTCGCGGCGTTTGAAGAGCTCGGAGAGAGTGAGTCCGAGCTCCACGTGCTCATGGACGACTCGGACGAAGTGAGCTCGTCGCCAGTGCCAGAAGAGGACGCGCGGCTGTCGATTGATGATGACGCAGCAGCAGCAGCATCAGCGCAGGACGCGCACGTAGTTATTGACGCTAGCGCGCCACCAAAGGTCTACTCACCGCACTCAAAGCCGCCGCTGCCAAAGATGTCGCCGCGCGCGAGTGGCAGTGCCGCTGAGGCTGGCAAACCTGGTCGGCGGTTCAAAGACCTCGGCCGCCCGCCACCAGTCAAGACAACGTCGTCGCCGTCAACGGACGTCCCACTGATTGAGCAGCACGCAGGCGTCGACGAAGACGCCGAGTTCAACAAAGAAGTCGCTGTCGCGACGTCGATCTTCTCGGCGCCGTTCTTCTTTCGCTTCGAGTGCCGCGAGATCAGCACGCCGCGTGCACACGGCAGTGCTGCAAGAAGCACAGACAGTCCAGCTCCAGTGCCGCGCGACTCGATCCAGCGCAGTGCGAGCACGCAGTCGTTTGGCGCGATGCAGAAAGACTGGATCGCAAAGGCTGAAGCGAGCAGCCGTCCAGCGCCAGATGCGGCAGCGCACGAGCAGTTTGCCACGCGCTTTGACGCGCTGCTGAGCACGAAGACGAGTCAGGACGAAGGCGTCGCGCACGTCGCCGAGTGGTTTGGCAAAGCCCCGGCGTCGCGCATTGCGCTGCGTCTCATCACGCTCACACTCCCGAACGAGCAGCTCGTGGACTCGTCTCGTCACGTGGCAGCGCACCAGCAGCAGTACATGCCGTTTGAGATGGACGACAGCAGCACCCACGGCGGTAGTAGCAAGCACCCGTCGGCGTCCTCTGCGTCATCACGTGCGCAAGTGATCTCGACACTTCCGCTCTTTCAGCGCCAGGCGCTCCAGCGCGTGCGCAAAGACATCAAGGAGTGGTGCAGCGTCGAGGTGCTCGACATCCTGCGCGCCGCGAACAAGATCACGCCGGCGATCAGCCAACTCGTGCAGCGTCTGTTTGACGACTTGCCTGAGCACTCGCATACGACGGCGACGTATCCGCTCGAATTTGTCGCGTCGAGTCAGGAGGCGCTCGGGAACCCGATCGAGCTGTTCAAGAAGGAGCTCGCGCGCGGCACATCGCTGCGTGTGCACGAACTTGACGGTGTGTACTTTGTTGTCGAGCCGACTTCGAGTGACACGAGCGCCGTGGCGACTGTCGATGCAATCGCTGAGGACGATGACACCACACCGAGCTTTGCGATCCCGTACTGGGCGTTCTTCACTGTTGAGAGCGACCACGTGAAGCTCCAGCTCCACCATCCGGATCGGTTCGCACCAGCGCAGTCGTCGTCATCGTCGTTACCGTTTGATCGCCTCGGTGTCCTCACGCGCCTGCACTTGGGCGTGATGGACGCGTGCAAGCGCGTGAACCAGTATCTGTTGCTGCTGCAGCTCCACGAGACGCGCTCGTGCAACGACGTGCTGCTCCCCGCGCCGCTGAACCAAGTCTCGAGTCCGCGCTCGCCGCACCGCCGCGACTCGAGCTCGAACTTGGTCGGTCTCGGCGCGAGTCCAGAGCAGTTCTTCTGGCCCGGGCAGTTCGAGTGCGACCTGCAGTACTCGGCGTTCTTCAAGCTCCACGAGCGCTTGTCGCCCAACATGGCGCTCAACATGCTCTGCACATCGGCACTCGAGCAGTTCCAAGTGCACAACCGGCGCCACGTGTTTGTGTACCGCGACCGCGGCGGTCACGTCTTCTACATGAAGATCAGCGTCAAGCAAGAGCAGTCGAGCAGCGGTGAGACGCCGTCAATGGACAGCAGTCGACGTCGGGTCGCGCGCATTGGCAGTGGCGTCGTGCCCAGTGGCAGTGCGCCGTCCTCGACGACGTCAACGACGGCATCATCGCCATCGAACGCGGTCGTCGGCATTCTCCTCGAGGTCTTTGGCGTGTGCGCTGCAGGTGAAGAGGTCACGCACGAGCTCTGCCGCGTCCTCGAGCGGAAGCTCGACGAAGCGACGCAGCTGATCCTGATGAAGCTGCTCGCGCGCAATGCCAAGTTCCAGCTGAGTGCATCGGACATGGCGTTCGTGTGTCCACCGGGCAGCAAACCAGCGCAGGTGGTTGAGTTTGTGCTGCCGACAAAGCTGCACGACGCGACGTCGCTGCTCCAGTTCGTGTCCCAGACACTATCAGCCGCGCCGTTCGTGCGCAACATGAGCGCAGCTGGTTCGGCGTCGCGTGCGACGGGCGACCCGACTCCAGCAGAGCTAGCGCTGATGCGCACTGGGCGGCGGCAGTCGACACATAGCGCGCTTGCAGCCAAGCCTGAGCTCGACGAGCCGCCCAAGGTCCCTGCACTGCACGACCCGGCGTTCGTCCACCCGTCGTTGTTCTTTGTCGTCGACGCCGCTCCAACGCTGCCTTCGAGTGATGCCACACCGCTCGATGCCACATTGTCCGATGTGGTCTCGCCTGTGTTCCTATCAGCGCGCACGTCGTCGGGTCCAGTGATCGCGAAGCCCAAGGTCGTCGACCACGCGTCGTTTGTGCTGAACCTGAACCCAGAACTCCGTCTCTCACCCGGCTTCCTCTCGCGCATCGGCAAAGGTCTCGCAGTGTTCCACATCGAGTTGATGCACAACTACACTGTCGAAGCAGACAATGCAGAGGCTACACTCATGCGCAAGTCACTCGCACACTTTGACGACGCGAGTGAGACGCGACGGGATCAAGAGGAACAGCCATCGCTTACGGGCGTGCACCAAGTCGTGCGCTGTCAGCTCTGGATCCGCGGCAGCATCGACACGAGCGAGCTCGCCGCCTTGCTCGAGTCAAATCTGCGCGAAGCGATGCTCGACTACCAGATCGAGGCGACGCTCAAGTCGCTCGCAGCCACTGCGCGCACACGCCTTGAACAGCAGTCGACCGAGACGCGCGCACCAGCGCTCCCATGCGAAGTGCAGTACGTCACGTCGCTGTTTGAAAAGTCCTGGCGTCTGTCGTCTGCGTCGGTGACCAAGATGGCGCTCAGAGCGCCAATCGCACCGTGGGATCTCCCACACGTTGTACAGCAACTCCAGGCGTTCTTGCGCTGCGTGCCGTCGCACTTGCGACCTGCAATGTACTCGAAGAAGCGCGCGACAGACGAGTTCCTGATGCGCGATGCGAGTGTCGGTACTGGTGATGTCTGGGACGAGCCAGCGAGTCACCAGTTCTTCCGACTCGTGGCACGTCTCGAGACACGCACAGTTGATGCATCGAGTGACTCGGACGGCGCGCCGTCGATTGCGCACCACGTCTACCACCACTCAGCGCGAGGGCTCCACCTGAACCACTCGGACTCGATCCAGTCGGACTTGTCCGAGCTCGAGTCAGTCTCGAACAAGCTCTCGCTCACGTGGACGTCCATGACTGGCTCCGAGTCGAACCTCAGCAGTGGGTTCCACCACGCGAGCAACGCACCATCGTCAGCAGGAGCGATGCCAGTCGCGCACTTTGCAAAAGAGTTCTCCGAGAACGAGCTGCTGCTGTACCCAAACAGTCACACTGCTCCCAGTGCCCCGGCGTCGAGCGCATCGGCGTCGTCTGAAGCCGCCGTCGCTGGCTCGAGTGAGAGTGACGCAGCACTGCCGCCTTCGTCCACATCGTCATCGCCATCGAGCCGGTCGTTCTACTACGTGATCGACATCTCGTGCGCCGACGGGCTCCAAGTGTTTGGCTACAACATGAGCAGCGCCGTCGTCGACACGATCCTCGTCCAGTTCGCGCGCATCCTCACGTGGTCAAGGCTCCGCGAGCACTTGATCCGGAGTCTGCTGTTTGAGAAGAGCGGACTCGCGCGCGCTGCGCCACTCGGTCTGACAGTCGTGCACCCGCGCGATCTGTACGTGAGCGGCGGCGGCAGCGCAGTCGGCAAGACGTCGTTCGTGCTCCCGAAAGACTTTTGCGTGAACTTTGTCGAGTTCTGGAAGCCTGCGATGGTGATCTTGACTGGCAACACGACGCTCCCGCGGCTGCTCGACTCGGCGCTGCTGCGGCTGATTGAAGGCAGCTCGCTCGGGAAGTACCTCCGCGAAGCGCACACGCTCGCGTCGGACCGCAGCGACCTCCATCGACCTCGCGCAGTGAGCAATGCGAGTCTCCAAGCGAGCGCGAGTGCGCAGCCCGAGCTCCACCGCGACGCGTCGAGCCAGTCGTCGTCGCGGAGCCTCCGTGGCATCGAGACTGCTGGTCAACCGAATGCACTGGCAGGCATGGCGCGAGGTAACTCGGCCACGGGCATGAAGATCGATCGGACCATCCCGTCGCCAACGAAGCGCGGGATCTCAGGCGGAGGTCCGACTGGCGCGTTCAAGCCCAGCACGAGTGGTGCGCCGGCGGCAGCGAACCCTCGCATGCGCGCGAATGCTGGTGCAGCGAACGCTCTCCTTGCCGCACGAGCGCGAGCACGCGGTGCGCTGCCTGGCCGCATGGGCGGTCCTGGCGCATCGTCAAAGCCAGCGAGCTCAGGCGACTCTGTCGCACCATGGGATCTCCCGCTCACGAACATCAAGGGTCCAGTGCTGACTGGCAGCGGCGCTCCAGATGCTGCAGGCGCGACAGCGAGTGACACCGCGGCAGCTCCAAAGCCGCAGTTGAGTGTGTCGGTGTCTACGACGGAGTCTGGAGCGCAACGCCCTGGTGTGAAACCTCTGAGTGTGTCGCTCCGAGATCTCTCTTCGCCTGTGTCGTCGCCTGTCGGTGGCTTTAGCAGCGGCTTTGGCTCAGGACAGTCGCGCCAGAACTCGCTGACGTCGAACGATGCTGCGAGTCTGAGCTTCTCGTGGCGCAAGCAGCTCGAGCTTGCGTGGAGTCCGCGGTTCAAGTATCACGACCGAGCCGCGACGCGCTCGGCTGAGCGCCTTGGTTCCACTCCAGTGCTTGGGGCTCCACCCTCGAGCAACCGTCGAATGCACACGAACCCGCTGCTGCACTTCAGCGACGCATTCCAGTCGCGGCTGCAGATGTACGAAGACCGGTCGACGAGCCACACGATCTGCTTGAACCTCTTTGACAAGCTCGTGAGCATGAAAGCCGGCGACGACATGGACGAGCCGGTGTCACTAGCGATTGTCGAGCGCCTGGTCGAGAGCGGACACCAGTTGCTGCACCAGCGCTTCCGCGTGACGTTTGTCGAGCGTTGGGAGGTTGTGAAAGTCGACGACGAGTACGTCGACGAGGACATGCAGGATGGCCGCTTGCGCGCACTGCAGGCGTCGATGGACCTCGTGAACCTGCTGTCGTACAAGAAGGAGTTTGTCTTTGCCGGCAACGAATGCACCATCGCGAACTTCTACACCGAGCACACGGTCGTCGGCATGTGCGCGAACGAAGGCGACGCCGTGCGCGACATGAAGAAGCAGATCATGCGCAACATCTTCCACTTGCGCATGGGCGTCGCGCACGCGTTCTACGACGAGTACGCCGTGCACTTGCGTGCGCTGGGCTTTCGCCGCCTCGCGACGCTCTCGAACGCGAGCAGCAGTGCGGTGCTCGCACAGCCTGGAGCAATCGCAGGTCCAGGACACATGGCGTCGTCTGCGTCGTCGTCGTCACTGTCGGCTGCCAACATGTTTGGCTCTGAGAGCGACGGCTTCTCCGAGTACTTTTACTTCCCGGGCACTGCGAACGGGAAGCTCAAGGGCTGGCAAGCGAGCGCCAGCGCCAGCGGCACTGCTGCTGCTGCGTCTCAGGTCCCGCCGACGCTCTTGCTCCTTGAGCTCAAGTGCGACCACCACGGCGTGCAGCTCGGCGTCGTGCTCGTGAACCAACGCGACCTCGTGCAGCACGCCATGGGCTTTCAGAGTCGCCTTGCGCGGTCGAACGTACTGCGCGCGAGCAATGGCAGCCAGCACGTTGTCTCTGGCGAGATGGTCGCGTGCATCTCGACGTGGCTCCGCGACGCGCTGCGCACGCGTGCGATCATCTACGGCTTCACGATCCGGTTCTTCCAGCAGTACTTGACCAAGTGGTCGAACGACCAGCACGAGCGCGAGCAAGGACGCAGTGGCGCAGCGCGCGGTTCAGCTGACGACACTGAAGCGCCAGCAGCTGTGCTCGCGTCGTCGTCAACGTCGTCGTCGTCACATGCTGGACACGACGTGCAGTCGTTCCAGAACATTGTCAAGGGCGTGCGGTGCTTCTTGCACGTGTACCCCGAGCCGCCGCTAATGACTGGCGCTGTGACGACACCTGCAGCAGCGGCAGGATCGTCGTTAGGAGGAGACCGCGCATTGCGTGGAAGCCGCAGCGTGCCGCAGCAGCCACGCGACAGCGTCCTGCGCACGGCAGTCGTTGAGCTCCCGCCGACGCAGCTGCACTCGAACTGCTCCGAGGCGATCCTCGTGAAGATCCTGCTGCGGTACATCGCCTGTCACGGCGCGCGGTACGAAGTGCTTGACCTCATGCAGTTTGGGACACCGGACGCAGTCGTGTGCCACTCGCCATCTGGGAGCTTCTTCCACCGACCGGCGTCGACGAGCGGCCCGACGCCGTTTGGATACCTCCCGTCGCGGACGCACTTTAGTGGCTACTCGCTTCTCATCACGACACAAAGCCTCGTCGAGGGCTTTGGGCTCCAGGCGCACGACAAGAAGCGGCGGAAGCACTGCATCCAGCTCATTCTGCTCAAGAGCGCAGCGTCGACTGCGTCACTCGGTGTTGGCAACACGGTTCTCCCAGTCGAGCGCGCGCTCCTCGAAGCCGAGTACTTTGTGCAAGAGCTCTTCCGCGTCGCGGCGCAGCACTACGAGCGCGACTTGCTCTGGTCGCGCCTCCTCTACGATGACACGACGGGTCCAGGCGCGAAGGTCGCCGCGACGCTCGCGCTGCCGCCGAACCACTTCCAGGTCGACGTCGGTCCGCAGCAGCTCGAAGAGTGTCTGCGCCTCTCGGTGTGCACTCCATTGGAAGAGATTGACCCGACGCTCGCGCAGCTCTTGGACGTCGACGGCGTGTGCTGGCAGGAGTTTGCGCTCCGACTGCGCGACGTGTACGCGGACCAGCTCCGCGAGTACCAGTTCGAAGAAGAGGCGGCGTGCCACTTCCTCCTGCTCTGTCCGAACACGCACGACCTGATCATCCACTTGACGTTCGAGAGTGGCGTGGCCGAAGAGCCGCTCCTGGCCTTTAGCACCACGGGCACCAGCAATGCGAGCGGAGCAAGCGGTCGTAGTGGCAGCGACGACGGCGACGACGCGAGCAGCACGGACGGGAAGGTCAAGATCGAGATCTGTCGGCGCGAAGAGCCGCTGAACCGCAAGTTCACGTTTGCTCAGCGCCGCGTCATCACGGACTTTGTCAACAGCATCGTGCACTGGCAGTGGCGCAGTCTGCTCTACGACTGAAGTAGGACAGTGTCAACAGCGTTCATGTTCATGTTCATGTTCGCGTGTGTGTGTTGGGAAGCGAGCCAGATTGAGTGTCGGTCTCGAGTATCGCATATGCAGCAGCGAGGTCACGTGCGTGTCGTGGTCATTCCGGTCTCTCCCAACAGCTCAACAGGACGCGAAGCTCGCACTCGCTCGTCCCGCTTGCGCACTGCGCGCTACGGCTCCCCCGAAAGCAGCAGCACACCACATACCTTCTGCTGCCGACCACCCGACACGCGCAGAATCGCGATGCAAACTGCACCGCCGCCGTCGCGCAAGAAGCCGACGTACGACGTGATCTGGCGCCAGCACGCGCTCGGGCTCGAGTTCACGCCGAATGAGCGCGACGAGCCTGTGATCTGCCACGTCCCGGACAGCTCGTCGCCCGACATTCTCCAGTCGCCCGCGTCTGTCGGCGATGTGCTCGTAGCGTTCCAGCCGCGCAATGCGCCAGTCGAGCGCGTCACGAGCTTTCGCCACGCGCTCAAGGTGCTTCTGCGCGGTGAGCTACCGATTGCGCTGCGGTTCGTGTCCCGCCAAAGCGACCGACCCGAGCGCGTGGCTGCAGAAGACGTCGTCGCGATGTACACGTTTGCGTGGCAAGCGCAGCAGCCGCTTGGCGTGTCGCTCGCGATGGATCCGTGTTCGCTGCACACGGCGATCACGCGCATCGACCCGCAGAAGATCTCGCCCGCGTTCCAGCAGCTCGCGCCGCAGGTCGGCGACGTGCTCGTGCGCGTCACGAGTCCGAGTGACGGCCGCAGCGCGGCGCTCGACTCGATGCGCTTTGAGGACCTCATCCGCACGCTGCGCGAGTTCCCGCGGCCGTCGCAGCTCACGTTCGCGCGGCTCATTGAGGACAGCGACGGCGCAGTCGGTCGGTCTCCGCCTGCGAGTCCGAGCCGCGCCGCTGGCGCACCATCTCATCATGATCATCACCCGCAGCAGCAGCATCAGCAGTACGAATTCGAACGACCACAGCACCCGCGGCTGCGTCCGATCCCGTTTGCGTCCCGCCAGAGCTTTCGCATCGAGGCGCCTGTGGTGCGCAAGGCACCAGATGTACCACCGCCGCCTCGGTCAGCGCTGCCATCTGGAGCAATGGCGCCAGCTCCGACGAGCTCGGATGGCAAGAGCGGCGACAAGAAGTTCTTCAAAGTGATCTACGGCGGCGGGAGCGTCGGGCTGCAGCTGCGCGACTGCAGTCACGAGGACTCGGAGAAGGACAAGCAGCGGAAGAAGACGAGCAAGACCAAGACAAAGGGCTACAGCGTCTGCATCAAGGAGGTGACCGACGCGCGGTCTGCGCCAGGGCTCGAGCACGCGTCGCCTGGTGACTTGCTCATGGCGATCGGCCCCATGGACCTGCAGTTCCTCTCGTTCGAGCAAGTGCACCGAGAGCTCGCGAAGATCCACTCGCCGACCGAGCTGCTGTTCAAGAAGCGCGCACTCGCTGGGTCTTCGGGCGGCTCGCTCGTTGACGCGCTCTTCCTCTTCCTCATCTAAGTCAGCGCTGGCAATGTCGTGGTCCAGGTGCTACAGTTCGCTGGTGTCGGACGAATGCACAGACTCGTGGGTGCGTCACTCTTGCTCACATGTTCACAGTCGGTCATGCTGCCTATGCGCACTGCCGCTACTGCTCGCCAGTGGACAGGCGCCGGCGCTTGGCAGCCAGTGCGACGCCTGACGCTCGTTGTGTCTCGTCGTCGCTGTGGTCGTCAGCAAAGCTCTCGTTCTCGGTCTCAGTCTCGTTCTCAGCGCTTCCTTCTGCTGCTGCTGCTGTCTGGAGACTCCCACCTTCTGTCTGCAGTGGCGCGGGTGCTACCGACACGCCAGTGGTCGTACTGCTACCAGCAGTCAGTGGCAGTGCCATCGTCTGCACCGCGAGCGGCGCGAGGCGCTGGAGCATCTCGAGCAACAGGCTCTGCCCTGTCATGACATCGTCGAGCTTCTGCGTCAGGTCGCTCAGGCGCTTGTCGACAGACGCCATCCACGCAGTCGGTACGACACTGAGCTCTGCACTCGGCGCTGCTGCAGTGGACAGCGGTGCGGGTCGTTTCGCGCCGACTGTGCCATGGCGATGGCTCGGAGCGGCTGGATGAGCAGCGACCGTGGTCGGACTAGCAGCGCGCTCTGGCTCGGACTCGCCGCTGCTCGGTGCGAGCGATGCACCTGCTGCATCAACTAGTGTCGACGCAGCAGACGCGTCCGGCGCCAGTAGTGCGATCGTAGTTCCCGTCGCGACTGCTCTTGCGGCGGCGAGGTCGTCGCCATCGCCGCCCTTGCTCACTCGGCGCACGGGGATGTTCTTGCGCTGCTTGAAGCGCGCGAGCCAGCCGCTCGAGGCTTTGAACATGTTCTCGTCGTCCGGCGTGACGCCAGGGTGCGTTGCTAGGAAGATGCGCGTGGCTTGCTCCTTGATGTCCTTGTCGCGCACGCGCTCGCCACTCGCCAGCTGCAGCTGCATCCACTGCTCGAGCTCATCTTCCAGCGCGCTGTGCGTCGACTTGCGACCGCAGCCTTCGAGCCGGTACGCCTGGCGCGCAGCGCCACTGCCTTTCGCCGCGAGCAGCTCGGTCATGAGCTCCTTCTTCGCGACCCACGACATGACGTTGGACTTGTTGAGCCCATAGCGGCGAGCGAGCGCCTCGAAGCCGCGTCCAAACACACCAGGCACGTACTGGCTCGCCACTTCGAGCTTGAACTCGAGGTTGTACTGGTTGCGGCGCTTCGGCGGCGCTGCTGTTGTTGCGGTGTGCTCCTGCTCCTGCTGTGCTGCTGCTGCCGCACTCAGGAGCTCACTCGCGTCGCCGTCGCCATCGAGCATCCTGTCATGAAGCATGTCTGCTGTTGATGTGCGTGAATGAAGCGACTTGGGCTCAGTATGCATCAAAATCAGGTTGCTATGCATAGTGATAAAACCGAGTGAGTGCGTTTGCACACAACACAAAGAAGCTCACACAAAACGAAGAAGCGAGCACGAGGATCCTCGAAGCACCCACGACGCCGGCGTGCGCTACGCTCTCGACGCCTCGACCTCCTCCTCTCTCTCTCTCTGTCTCTGGCGTCGCGACACACGCGGGTCGTATGGAAGCGCCAGCAACGGTAGCGTCGCCGCGCCGCGCACTCGATGCGCCGCATGCGCCTGGCGCCGCACCGCGCAACACGTCGCCGGAAGCGCGCACGCGGCTGCTCGTGCGCGACGCAGCGATGAACGAGGAAGCGCACGCAGTGCGCATGAACGTGCTCAACAGCAGCGTCGCAGAAGCCCGCGACGCGCGCAACACGCGCCTCATCATGTGGGTGCTCACGCTCGTGAACGCGCCGCAGATCGTCGCGGCGGCGATCATCATGGCGCTCAAGTGGAAGGACGAGACGCTGTGCTTTCGCATCCAGATCTGGGTGCTCTTCCACACGATCCACCTCGCACTCACGCTCGCGCTCGAGTGGGTCCTCTACTTCCTCAATGGTGACAGCAGCAACCGCACGATCCGCTGGCGCGAGCAGTACATGGCGTACATTAGCCAAGTGAAGTACGGACTCGACCTCGTCGGGCTCTTTTGGTTCCTCGTCGGCAACATGTGGGTCATCAGCGACGGCGCGCGGTGCGACGACGGCTCGACGATGTACCACCTCGCGCTCTGGATGATCATCATTTCGTACGCCAAGATCTTCTTGCCGTGTCTCCTGCTGCTCGCGCTCCTGCCTGTGATCTGCTTCTGCTTGCCGTGCGTCATTCGACTGCTCAGCCGCTTGCAAGATCCGATGCGCGGCAAAGGCGCAACGCAAGACGTACGTTGTTGCTGTTGCTGCTGTTGTTGCTGTTGTTGCTGTTGTTGTTGCCATGTTGTTGTACCTGCTGACTCTATTGTTCGAGCAAGTCGTGTGATGTCGAGCCGCGACTGACAATTGTCATGTTGTTGTACCCACTCGTTGCATGTGATACAGGTGATCAACCAGCTGACGACGCAAAAGTTCCAACCGACGCAGTTTGCACCCGAGGACTCGAGCTGCTGCATCTGCTTGAACGAGTACGAGCTGCACCAGGACCTGCGCGTGCTGCCGTGCAGCCACCACTTTCACAAAGACTGCGTCGACGAGTGGCTCGTGGTCAACTCGACCTGTCCGACGTGCCGCACGTCCATTTTTGACGCAGCGACGACGACGAGCAACAACAACAACCGCTTAGGGGACGTGGCGGCGCATGGCACAGAGCAAGACGTGCTGCGGAACGTCTAGGTTCAGTCCTACGCTCGCATGCGCTCACGCACTGCTGCAACCAGCACTCTCTCTATATTGTCTTCGTCAGTTCTGTCTGTCCGTCGTGTGATACGTTCCTGCGACTCGATCGGTCATCCTGACACTGACCCTGCACCAAATGCCTGGAGCACGCGTGCAGTCTCGCGCTCGAGTGTCGCGTGGCACTGCACAAAGAGCTCTGAGTGGTGGCGATGCAACGCACAGCCACGCTCTGTGAGCTCACAGATGTGCAACAGTGACAACTATGGGGAGAACGACTACGACGCGGACTTTCTTTTCTGCCACGAACTGCGCAGATCTCACAGTCATCACCCACGAGCTGTCCCAGCCTCCGAGCCTTTTCGCCGCTGAACGCGACAAAAAAGAAGAGCCAAGTCATGCCTCCCTCATACGCCAACGCAGCTATGAGAAATGTCAACCCTCCCCGCCTCGCCCAACTCCTCGAACACCACCGCCCGCGCGCTGACGACGTTCTCCGCGTGATCGA
>JAASFT010000123.1:0-37709 GCA_023333885.1 Globisporangium parvum
GAAGTTCACGATCTACGACGGCTTTGCGCTCTTTGTGCTCGTCATGGGACTGCTCGTGTACCACTCGGAGAAAGAGGTGCGCCAAGTCGGCGAAGCATCGTACGAGAAGTCGCCAATGTACGCGTCGCCTGGGCTCCAGAACACGCGCTTGATGCAGAAAGACAAGCGCGGGAAGCTGATGTACCACCAGAGCCCCAAGCCGCGCGCGAGTGCGTCGCAGCGCCTCGTGCGTCGCGACTCTGGCGGCAAGCCCAAGTACGGCACGGCTGGCACGACGCGACGCGCGGACGACTCGAGTCGCACCAAGTAGCTGCTCCTGCTGCGATCGCCGGACGTCCTTCGTCCAACTGAGTTGCTCGGCTGCTCGTCGGTCCATCTCAATAGAGCGTTCACTCTCTCGCTCTCTCTCTCTCGCTTGCTCTCACTCGGTCGCAGTGCGCTGGACTGCGCCGCTGAAGCTGCTGCTGGGACTCGTAGCAATGTGCCCAAGCGATCGAATGTACTTGTCGCCAGGTGTCGCTCGCCGCGCTTGCACGCTCACACAGTGGCCGAACTGGTCGAGCTCTTGCACGTACACGAACGACGCACTCTCGTCTGCGTCGCTGGTGTCTCGGATATGCCGACGCTTCTGAGTCGTGTGCTTCTTCGACTGTCTCGAGTGCTGCTCGCCGCGGTCTTGCTGCGCAGAGCCACTGCTCCAACCACTCGAGCTCGACTGGAACAGTGGATCGAGCATCAAGGAGCTCGCCATGTTGTCGATGTGCGTGGGCGTCTTGAGCGCTGTCGTCGTTGCTTTGGGTCGTGCGAATGTGTACGGCGCAGGGCAGTCACGGCCATTGATGTTCGAGCTCTTGGCTCTCGACCGACTTGGTTGCTGCTGCTGGTGTGACGTTTCGTCTGGTGCCATGAGCGGTTTGCTTCCTGGAGGTCTCGTTCGCATGAGGTCGACGCCAGTAAGCAGTGCAGCGTTGCTCAGCGAAGGTGCCTGGCTCTCGAGCGGCGACCGAGCGCGCTGAGGCGATAGCTGCGACGGCAGCAGTAGAGGTGTCGATTGCACTGGAGCGAGTTGCGCAGAGCGCGGCGATGACTGTGTGTGAGCTGCCGTCTCCAGCCACGTGAGCAGACCCGCGTCGGTGGAGAGAGAGTGGCGACCCAGGAAGAGCTGGGAACGACGACGATGATGTCTTACGCATGTCGTCGCGTTTGTGAGGCGTCGCCGGCTTGATCGACGACTGTCGTGTTGATGTGCGTCGCGGTGGAGATGGCGTCGAGCCAGAGGAGGAGGAGGAGGCGAGTCCCGTTGTAGCGCCAGCTCGCTCCGCGCAGTCGTGAATGAACATCAGCGTCTCGCGCGCAAGCTCGCCGACAGTCTTCTTGTCGAGCGACGACGTCGGACGGTTCTCGAGCTCAAGCGCAAAGTTGTACGCAACCTTCTTCACGCGATCGAGCAGTCGTGATGGCAGGAGCTGCTCTGTATCAGCGCCTTTGCAGCCGCTCGTGCGCGTAGGTGGCGTCCTAGCGTCCTCGATGCGCTGCAGCAGCGCGTGGTACTTGCCAAATGGGTACGCTGCGACAGACCGGACGATGCTCAGAGCATGGTACTGCAAGGCTTCGGCGCGCGCAGCAGCAGCGTCAGTCGGTCGTGCACGCAGGATGAATGGGAGCACGAGCGTCAAGACGCCCAGCTCAGCCACCTTGGGGACACACACGAGCACATCTTGACTCAGTGCTGCAATAGCGCCGATGGCGTGGTCGAGAAGGCGCCACTTGTGCGGCTTGCTACTACAGCTGCTGCTGCTTCGTCCTTGGACGAGCGATGGGATGCCCTGCTCCTGTGCGAGCTGCACCATGAGCTCGAGGACGTGAAAGTGCAGGAACAGCTCGCTCGTATTGCCTTCGACCGCGTTCACCGTCGCGAGGCGCTGGATCACGACTGCGATCTCGCCTTTGCAGTCGTCGTCAATAGTCTTGGCGTCTGGATGGTGGAGCTGGAGGCGTTTGAGCAGCCGCGGAAGTACTTGCATGCGCATCACCGCTGCACGTCCATCTGAGACAGCGCAGAGCTTCCCGATGAGCGTGAACAGCGACGCTGGGACATCGAGGAGTCCGTGGTCGTTGACCGACGCGTCTGGTGCATAGCTCTGCTGGTGCTGGCGGTCTCTACTGCTACTGCTACTGTCGCTACGACGGCGACTCGGTGACACAGCGATCAGGATCTCGGGCAAGTGCACGAGTGCGATCGCCAGGCAGCCTTGCGACAGCAGCACGCTGCACGCTGCGTTCGCGCACGCGAGACGACTGAGCGCGGCACAGCACGTCTTCACGAGCTCATAGCACGCGCTCTTCTCGCGCAGCACTTGCAAGATCGCAGGCGCCACGAGCTCGACGAGCGCAAGGAGCTCCGTGTTCGCGTACGTCGCAAACACCGACGGCTGTCCCGCAGCACCTGTTGCTTTGAGAAACTTGGCGCGCGCGCTGTCACCGAACGGCAGCGGACGCACGTACCCGCTGAGCTCAACCGCTGCGAGCGTGCGCTGGAGCTCGAGCTCGACAAACTCTGCGCCGTCGCTCGGACTCGTGATGCGAGCGATCACGTCTTCGAGCACATGCAAACGGAACAAGGCGTCGCAGATCACGGCTTGCGGGAGCTCCGGGACGCTCGCGGACGTCAGCGACGGCTTTAGCGTAGCGCGGACGCTTGTGCTAGGACAGCGGCTGAGGCGACTCAGTGCTTTGCACGCTTCAGTCGACGCCATCACATGGACGGAGCGCTCGTGCGCCGACATCTTGACGACCAGGTGCTCGATCTCGTCGAGGCGATTGCACTGGAGCGAGAGCGCCAAGTGGTTCACGAGGTCTTCAGAGAAGCAGCTCTGCGCCACTTGTGCCACTTTGACAATGCGACCGAGCACGACGCAGCTCACGTTGCGCTGGTGCGGTGTCTGGAAGCTCGAGTCCATACAGCTTGGCTTCACCTGGAGAAGCGTCTGCAGGAGACTCGGGAGCGCGTTCGCATGGAGCAAATACAGCGCGGACTGCCCCGCGTGGCTGTCGAGCACGAGGTCAAGCAAGATGCGGTAGAGCGCAGCGAGGCGGTCTGCGAGTGTTGCAAGTGAGGCGAGGAGCGTGGCAGACGACGTCGCGTGGTGTGTCTGCCGCGCAAGCAGTGCGATGCCAATGAGACCGAGTGCATGCAGCGCTGGTGTCTTTGAGCTCTCGATGCCGAGGCTGCACCAGGTCAGCAGCAGTTGCGCTGCGCCAGCGGTAGTGAGCCCATTGCGTGCATCGGGACGATCAGTCAGCTCGTAGAAGAGCGAGACTGCAGCAGCAACGACTGTCGCGTCCGTGTGACGGAAGCACTGGAGCACAGCCTCGAGCGACCGTCCGCCGTTGCGCGTCA
Source organism: Globisporangium parvum (assembly GCA_023333885.1). NCBI lineage: Eukaryota > Oomycota > Peronosporomycetes > Pythiales > Pythiaceae > Globisporangium > Globisporangium parvum. The sequence continues at coordinate 3,401 of JAASFT010000123.1, forward strand.
AGGCGTCGAGGACTTGAGGAAACCCAAACGAGCTCGCGAGTAGCCGCAGCGTCGTGAGCACTGTCACGCACAGCCCTGCGTTCGTTGCGTCGTACTGTAAGACATCCAACAGGATGTGGACAACACCCGGTGTCGTCAAGTGCGTCTTGGCGCTTGCAGCGAGGGCCTTGAGACGGTACGCGTGCTCCGAGTCGCCAGCAAACTGCGAGCTCATGCTCTTGCCTGCGACTCGATTCCTGTCAGCTGATGACGACCTCTTGAACATTCGCTTTGCTTGCAGCACGACGTCTGCCAGTGTCACTATGAGCTTCATTGAGCTCACGAGCGGTGCGCTCGTTGACGCCGCGCGCTGCTGCATGAGATGCGCGACTTCGACGACAACGCGCTGCACAATGTTGCACACGAGGATGTCAGCGATAGCGTCAGCGCCTTGGGACGTCGCGATCTCGAGCACAATCGCTTTCGCAGTCTCTGCGACTTGCGGATGTGCTGGCGTTCGCGTCACGAGCGATGCGAGGAACACGAGTGCGCCGGCGCTAACGATCTTCTTTTGGTCTGCGATCGCCGCGTTGCTCCGTCCGTGTCCGAGGTGCGCACGCTGCTGCGGTGACGCATCATCCGTACTGACGCTGTTGCTGTTGCTCTGGCGCACCAAGTGATAGAGCACTGTGACGTACGACTCGACGACACTGTCCGGCAGTCCGCGTGTACCGATTGCTTCGCGCAGGACTTTGAACTGGTGTCGGAGCTCGAGGTGCTTGACGAGGTGCATCGCCCGCAAGCGCGCACAGACGCTCGGGTCGTGCTCTCTCCGGAGCAGCCCGCGCTCAAAGACCACGCTGCGCCAGTGGTGCTGCACAATGCGCGCGCAGGTCTCTGTCTCGCGCAAGAGGCAGCGGGTGCTCTTACCTGCCTGTGTGCCGGTCGCACGCCAATCGTTCAAGCGAGCAAGATCAAGAGACCACAGTCAGCACCGCCAGCAGCGGGACAGTTTGATAGGCCCTAGCGATGGAGTCGTCGGCTACGCTTGCACGTACGGCGTTCTCGCTCGACATGATCGGCGCGAACCACTCGGCGAGCACAGCGAGGAGCTGTGCGACTCGAAAGACCTTGACGCGGTTCGTCAGCTTGGACAAGCTCCGAAACGCTTTGTTCATGAGCACCGGGATCGTTGTCTCGACAAAGTCGACAGCGTCTGTGGCAGTGCCATACAGCCAGCGCAATGCCATATGAATGAGAGAGACAAAGAGAGAGAGACCTAAGTGCCAGTAGTACGCTCGCTACCCGTTGCTCATGCGATCGGTCCGTACCTTCGTGGGTCTCAAGCAGCCGAACGAGCATGGTCGTTGCGAGCTCGCGCCGCTGCTCAATGTCCGAGTGCTCGATCTCGCTGTACAGCGTCTCGATCGCGCCGTGCACTTTGGCTCTGTTCCACGAGCGCGTGTCCCACTCCTGGTCCAAGAGCATGGTTGCCTGTGATCGAGCGAGCGAGCGCCATTGCCACCGTGATGATCTCCACATCGTCAGTCACACACATCGCCACTGACTGCGTTGCGAAGCACGTCACGTACAATGCGCGCATCTGTGGTCGTGGTGTCGCTGTTCGAGCCATCGTCGTCGTCGTCGCTGCCGAACTCGTCTGGTTCGGGGAAGCGACTGGGGATCACGCGCTTTGGTGCAGTCTTTGCGAGGATCTTTTGCTGCACCTTGTCGGGCTTCTTTGCGTTCTCGCGCAGCACGAGGACGCGGCGACCGACGTCGTGGAGGTGCTCAGTCACAGCAGGGTCGACTGCGTGCTCGTGAGCGATCGTCGGGAGGATCTGCTCCTGCTGCGCATAGACCGTTTGGGCATCGGCGCTGACTTTGAGCGTCCGATCGACAACCGAGCCCTGCGCGCGCTCCCATGGCAGCGAGGTCTCAAAGCTGAGCGCGACGACAGGTCGTGTCATGCGCTACGTGGTCGCTTGTCTGTATGCATTCGACTCGCAGTCAATCGCTTCGTTGTTCCACTTCCACTCACCATGCACACGAAGCGAAGAATGAATATCAAGTGCGATATTGCAGCCAAAGATAGAGCACGTCGCACTTTCGCTCGCTCGCTCGATCTCGATCGCCATGGCCGACTCTGACAAGCTCTCCAGGCGTCCAGGCGCTGCTCGACAAGCTCACCACTGCTCGCCTCGCGCGCATCGACACCACAGTTGGCATCGTCGGCTCCAGTTGCAACAGCTCCAGTCGTAGAGCTCGCATCGTGGATCATTGCTTACGCTCATGCGTGTAGGCTTATGGTCATGCCACACATGCGTGGCTCTAGTGCTTAGGACCGCTCATGCTCCTCCGCGTCATGGATGTGCGAGGCAACAGCTCCCTGTGTGCGAGCGAGAGTGCCTCGTTGCTATCGAGCGTGCCGTTTAGTCGTGTCATGGATACTATGAGCTGATCGATCTGCAACGCTGCGCGTTACGTGCTCGTGCTGAGCACGCATGGAGAGCTTTGCGGTGGCACTGCTGCGAGCCGCTAAGGTCTACCTGCGTCAAGGCAAGCGAGTGCTCGGTGCTCGGTGCTTGTTGCCAATTGTTTGGCATGAGCGAGCGAGTGAGGGTGTACCTGTTGAAGGCAACCTCAAGTTGCTGGAGCCAGCGCGCCGCGCGTCACAGGCAAATCGGGCTTCAATTTGGGTGGAAACCCACGCTCGGTGCCGAGCGCTGTGCCTTCGGTTCTTTTTAGCGCTCGTTGGTGGCGAGATGGTGACTCGCGCCACCCACCCGTCGCGGTGCCTCACATACAAACGCCAAGTCAATCAGACCGCTGGCTTGACGCCTCTGAATGGTCGGTCGGTTGCCACTCAGCGATCAGCGTTCAGTCCGACGGCAACTCGCAACGCTGCGGCGGCAGCGCGCATCGACGCGCGTTGTGAGGACGGACACCACGCTGCTACTGCTGCTGCTGCTGTAGTGGCGCTGCTGTTGTGGCGCTGCTTGCGGCGTTGTGCGTATCCCATGCATCCAACACAAGTCCACACAGGTGGCCGTGCATGTGCATGGGTGCACTGGGTACACGACAACAGTGCGTTTAACGTCTTGATTGCTGCGGCGAGCAAGCACGCGCTGCTCCATGTAGCACACAATGTCGAGCGAGCGAGCGAATCGATCTGAGTATCGACGGCGGAGGTTCTGCGTGTTTCGATTCTCCGCGCTGTTGGTGCGCGCGTCGGCATAGCCGTAGCTGTGGTAGTGCGCAGGCGCTCGAATCTCGCAACAGAGAGCGAGCGCGCAAGAGAGAACGCGCGGTTCCGAATGGATTTGAGCACCGCGCTTGCTGCTGGCGTTGTCGAGACCCGAGAGAGCTCGTCGTGACTCGCGTCGCAGAGCGGCAGCTTGGAAGCAAGGCAAGACAAGCCTGTGCATGGGAGCATGGGAACACTCGCTCGTGCGAATGTCCCAAGCGGCGCGACTCATGTGTGAAGCGTCGGCGCGGCATCTACAGATTCTTGCCAGCATGTCGCTGCGTCGCTGCTGCGCCGCTGCTACTGCGTGCAAAGGCGAGCGCGAGGCGCTGCCAGCGCGCTCTGCCGAAGCAGAACAGCCGGGAGCGCGTCGCCACTCATGCGCTCGCTCGCTCGCTTGTCCTGTCCGCATGTGCTCTCGCAAACTCGCAACTCTGTGCGGATTCTCAAAAGTTGGTTTAGCGCTGACATTTTTGAATCTGCGAGCGGTTCGCGCCGGTTAGGGATCGTGGTTGAACCGATGATAAGCTATTGTGATTGGCTGTTTCCTGCTACGGTTCCATTGCAAATCCCGAAAAGCCGAAAAACACATCCCGTTTTTAGCTTTTTGTTCCCGCAGCAAAGAGTCTCTCGCGCTTTTCTCTCAGTTCTCAATTTCCTCGCTCCAGAACACATCGACGTTCGTTCCACATCAGCAGCAGCAGAAAGCAGCAGCAGACAGCCGCAGCTTGACGTGATTGATTGACGGACTGCATCGACGACTGCCACTGCGATCCGTGTGCGCGCGTGCTTGCCTGCCTGAGTGCGTGCGTGAGTGTGCGTGTGTGACCGACTGCACCTGCACGTTCCGACCAAACACATCGCGTGCGTTCGTTCGTTTGAACCCTCTCTCGCTTCTTCCTGCCATCTCGCCACTTGCACCAAGTGGCAGTTGGGTTCAGAGAGAGCGCGCGAGGGAATCACGAAGCGACCGCTGCACCGAGCTCGCGCTCCGTGCGTGTGTGTGTCTGCTTGTCCGACTGTCAGTCCGACACTGCGACAGCAAGCGAGCACTCGTCGCTTCGCGTGACGTGCAGCAGCCGCCACACCAACGCCAGCAACAGCACGACCACCCACCGCAAGACCACTGCGTGCGAGTGGGTCCACGCGCAGCAAGAGGTCGTTGCGTCGTGAGGTTGAATCCCAAATAGAGATCACGAAGCACTGCACAGCCGCCTCGTGTGTGCGTGCGGCCGATTTGCACTCGCGCGCATTGCTTTTTCGTTCTGCGACGCCCGACGCACTGTGCCGCTACCGCTGCCGTGACGACGTCGTGCGCTCTCGATCGCCGCGAAAGCAGCGACCGTCTCCAGTGCCCAGCAGCAGCAGCAGCAGCAGCGCCGTCCACGCGACGACGCGATCGGTCCAGCGCGCGTGCACTACGTGTGCAGCCTCCGCAGTCACAACGGGTCGCCACAGTGGCGACGACGCCTACTTCCATCCGCGTGTGCGAATCGCGAGCGCAGCTGTGTGGAGTCGGGTGACAGCGACGCCGCGCGACGACTTGAGCGCGAGTCTGCATCCGCGCCATCGCCACCACCACCACCACTGCGACGCGCCGAGTGACATGACCGCAGAGACCATGCGGACACAGCGACGCACGACGTACCAGAACATGCACGAGATCGTGAAGCTCGCGAAGAAGTACTCGCCGAAGCTCGTGAAAGGCTACAGCGCTGGGAACATCTCGGTCGTCGACAAGAAGAGCTGGCTCGAAGTCTGCGACCGCAAGCACCGGTGCGTCCCACTTTGCCGCGCTCCTTTGCGCTAGGACTGGCCCAGTCCGCACGTGTGCACAGACTCGAGACAACGGACTAACCTGACTGCCTGCCTCGTCTTGCGCGATGCCTGCAGCTATGGCGCGAACTTGCGCGCGTACTACAAAGAGTGGAAGCGCCAAGCAGCAAAGCCAAGCTTCTGGGAGTGGCTCGACGACGAGTCGGTCGAAGTCGAAGGCGTGCCGCGCACGAAGCTCGAGCGCGAGACAGTCTTGTACTGCGACACAGTCGCCGAGCGGCAGAAGTTTGCGCTCTCGGTGCGCAACGGCGTGATCGTCCACGACGCGTCGCAGACGATCGTCGAGACGAGCGACGACGGCTGGATCTTTGTGCTGCGCGACGGCGTCCTGTACGGCGGGCAGAAAGAGACGAAGAAGATCCCGCGCATCCACCACACGAGCTTTGTCGGCGGCGAGTGCGTCCAGACCGCCGGCATGATGGTCATTGTCCGCGGCGCGATCGAGACTATTTATCCGCACTCGGGGCACTACCGTCCGTCCGAGCACGAGCTCTTGGTGCTGCTGCAGTTCCTCGTCGCGAACGGCGTCGAGCTCCGCGACGTGAACGTCGATGTCCAGCGCATCCAGAAAGTCTACCGCGCAACGGTGAACGGCGCGCTGATCCGGAAGCTCGACAACGCGCACTTTTGGAAAGCGTACCGCGTCCTCAACTTCCTCGAGCGCAAGCACACGTCGTGGAAGATCGGACTCTTTGACGAACTCGTCGAGCGCGTTGCGATGACCCTCGGCGTGAGCAGCTTTGGCGACGTGGATGAACCCGACGCCGACTGCGTCATGGACGACGTCGACGGCCACGGTGTCGTCGCGTCGACTGCGTTTGCGTTCCAAGAAGACAAGACGGACAGCGATCGAACGGACCGGCGCTACGACGCTGCGTTTGACGATCCACTGGAGCTCCTCGCAACGTGCGAGCTGCAAGAGTAGCCGCCACTTGCCGACGACGACGACGACGACGACGATGGAGAAGACCGAATGTACACTAGCGAGCGATGGGAGGTTATTTAGTGACGAAGTCGCAACGAACCGTTGCGATGTTTGCTCGGTCGAGAAGGACGAGGACGAGGAAGAGCGAGCGTAGGAGGAGGACGAGGAGCTAACTTACAAGAGCGACACGCGCACATGTGCTTGAGCCGCCCATTCCGCACCTCGTCGCGCATCGGTGGTGGCGTCAGCGGTCTTGAGCCGCGCGCTAACGGTTCCTCGACATACATGTGAACAGTCGCGTGGCGGGCGGTGAGCGTTCGCGAGTCGCTCCGGCGACCACCGACGCCAGCGTGTGAACATGAGTGCGCATGCCGTGAGCAGCCACTGCGTCGCAGGTGCCACGAGCCCGAGACCAGCAGCTGTTGTCCTGAGCCCTGTGCACGTATCGTGCTTCATCACAGCTGCGAATCGAGCAACGCCAGTGTTTGAGGTCGTCCCAGAGCGCCGCTGCGTGCGCGTCGTGACCAAGCCGCTCGGTTATCATCCGCCAGGCGCATCGAGCACACCGAGCACGAATGCAACGACCAACAGGGATAACGCAGCGAGTAGCGCCACCAGCAGCACTAGTGCTGCGCCGAGTGCCGAGTGGGACTTCCACACGCTCTTTGCCTCGTCAGCAGCAACGCATGCGAGCGACTTCTATCGCGACGTGACGCAGCCAGCGTTCGAGAGCGTCTGCGACGGCTGGAACACCAGCGTCGTTGCGTGGGGCGTGCATCCGACGCAGAAGTTCCGCTTGCTCTTTGGGAAGAGCACTGGCATCAGCAACAGCACGCCCGCGTCGCTCTCATCTACTGCGAATGCGACTTCGCTTCCGCAGCAGCAGCACGGATGGGACGACAAAGAGGTGCTAGAGCTCTACGGACAGCTCGGCGGACTCTTGCATGCGTTCTTCACACCACCGCGAGCCGGCGCGTCAGTGCGCTTCCAACACGCGTCAAGGGCCGAGCGCGGCTGGCGCGTCGGCATTAGCAGCTGGATCATCGTGAACAACCAAGTCATCGACGTGCTCAAGCCGGCACTGTCGTCGGCAGCATCTGCGGCGCCGCGCTCTGCATCGACAACAGCACCGGCATCTAGCAGCAGCGGCTCGCAGTCGCAAGCGCCACTGTCGTTCGTATCGGTCGAAACCAAAACGTTTGCCCACGCATGTCGAGCGCTCCAGATCGCCAAGACGAACCGCATCGTGATGAAGCAGAACGCCGAGCACGCGCACTTCTTCCTCCGTCTCGCGTTCTTCCACGACGGACAAGTGAGCACGATGCACTTTGTCGATCTCGTCGACCTCAAGGACTTTCGCGACGCAGTGTCGCGCCAGGAGAAGCAAGAGCTCTTTGACATCCTGCATGAACTCCGCCAGCCACCGCTATCGCCGCGCCAGTCCGTGACAGCCCCACTCAAGACGAGCGCGTGGGGATCGGCGCCGTCAACGCCAAAGTACGCGAGCCGCAAGATGGTGCTCTCGAACTTCATGCTGCCGCTCCTGACTGCGAACGCGAAGACGTTCCTGTACGCCAACGTGATCGACTCGCGCGCGAGTCTGCGCGAAAGCGTACAGCTCTTGAACGCAGTCGCGAACGTCAAGGGCTTTGCTTGTGCGTGCAAGCGGCTGAGCGGCATCGAGTTCATGCAGCTCGGGTTCCAGGCGTTGCCCGACGAGCTCGCTCCTGCTAGTATAGCCACACTCGACGAGACAACGCAATCGAGCGCAACAGTTCAAGACGCTGCGGCGAAAGCCCTCGCAGCAGTCGCAGTCGGCGAGTCGCTGCTGAGTCGACTCGCGTCATCGTCGCCATCGAGTTCGATCTCGCTTGGCTCGATTGCGGCGCTGCCATCGCCGCGCGCGTCACGTTCGCGCTCTAGTGCTGCTGGTCCACTCTCTTCTCCAATGACCGACCTGTCGTCGATCCTGTCGTCCGAGTCAGCACATTCATTGTCGAGAAGCACTGCCCAGCAGCACCAACCGTCGAGCTCGCGCCGGGACTCGTTCAGCTCGGTCCCGATGGAGTCGGAGACCCTCGCGTGGCTCGAGTCGTTCTCGCGAGATCCTCGGCGGTCGCATTGACACCGTCGTTCCGCTTCGCGCGCACCAGCTCCTCGATAGCGCATTGACAGCGACAGCGAAGCCCAAGCTCCTCGACCCAGGCAACGATCGAGACAACAGTCGCGACGATGCTCAAGGGCTCGTGTACAGCGTGTTGTCAACAGCATCAAAGGCGAGCGAGTTGAGCTCCGATGCGACGCGCAAACCAGCTGCGTCAGCGATGTCGAGCGTCATGGTCGCTCAGACCAGCGCTGATCTACTTGAACGACTGCGCCACGCAATGGAAACGTCGAGTGCAAAGTCCAGGACGCGTGACACGAGCTCCGCGCCGCTTCCGATCTCCGACGCCGACCTGTATCCGCCTGACGATCAAGCCACGGCGTCGTACTCGTCGAGCAGAGAGCAGGTCAGTCGTCAGCACGCACCAATTGAGCGCCACAACTGGCCGACACCACCTCAAGCGACCACTCCACAGAGCCTCCGTACGGTGAGTGGCTCGGTCTATCCACCTCCTTCTCCACACACAACGCCAGCAGCAGTAGCGATCGCGCAGGGGTTGTCGACACTGCTGGACACCGCACCAGCGAGTCCCTCGCTAGTCAGTCCGCTCTCACACGACGCTCTGTTTGCGCCTTTGACAGAGCGTCAAGCGCGACACTCGAGCGAGTGTGAGTCGCCGGATGCAGCAGCGCCATCTGCGTCGAAGTCTCCAGCACTCTCACGACCAGCACTGTCTCCGCATCCGAGTCAACCGTTCACTGGCGCTGCTACTACTACGCCTGCAGCAGCAGCGCAACCGCCCGTGCTCCAGCGCGGACAGCGACTCTACGAGACGCTCGAGCGCGCCAACGTCCCGACACAGGCGATGGCGCCAGCGAACGTCGACGGCCTCGATGCTGTCACTGCGAACAAGATCCAAGCGACTGAAGCAGCACTGCTGCGCAAGAACTACGACGCGCTGCTGACGATCGTGCAGGAGCAGCAGCAGCTCCGCGACGCCGCTGAAACCAAAGCCGTCGAGGCAGTGCACGACCTCGACGAAGTGCGCGCGAGCTTTGAAGTGCAGATCGAGAACATGAAGCTCCTGCACGTGTCGCTCCGGAGCAAAGTGCGCGCGCTGGAGAAGCACTCGGCGCTCCCAAAAGTGTTTGAGCAGTACGAGCAGGAGCTCCAGGCGCTGAGCAAAGAGGTGCAGCAGCTGCGGGAGCGGAACGTCGCGCTCGAGCTCAAGGTTAGTCATTGGCATGGTGCTGTCGGTGCTCCAGCTGCTGATAGTGAGGCGTGAGTGCGACTGAGGCGCCTGTGCTGTTGTTGCAAAGATGATCGAGAGCGAAGGCTGCAGCGGCGTCGGGTCGATCCAGGACCTCAAGAAGTACCAGACGGTCGTGGACGAGAAGCAGCAGCTCGAGAAGCAGCTTCTCGAGTACCGCAAGAGAGAACGGTGTGCAGTGGTAGACCGAGTGGCGATGCTCAAAGCGGTGTGTCTTGCTTGGGCTGTGCTGACGTCCGATTGATCGATGCCTTTGTTACAGACAGTTCCTAGTGCACAGCAAGCTGGTTGGAGACTCGACGCGCCGAGTCGACCAGTTGTCGCGGTGCGTATCGCGCCAAGGCACGGGCGGTAGCGAGCTGCGTCCTCACGCGCTGTGCGCATGTTGTGTTTGACACTGTATCCATCTATCTATCGCGGTCGTTGCTAGCGAGCTCACGAGCAAAGACGAAGCGCTGCTGGCGACACGGCTGGGGAAGCTCCGCATGAACGCCGAGATGAACCAAGCGCAAGAGGAAGCCGACTTGCTGCATCAAGAGAACGAGAAGCTCCTGGTTGAGAAAGCTGCGGCAACCGAAGAGCTCCTCGCGACCAAGATGTACCTCGCGTCGCTCGAGAACGTACGCTTGCTCGCCGCGTTAGAGCGCCGCGGACGGCTGGACACTTCACCTGATGGATCCTCTGTCTGTGCACGCAGGAGCAACGCAAAGCCGACGTCCTCGACAAGTTTGTCAAGAAGCACGGCGACCGAATGAGTCGCTTGCGCCATGGCGACGCAGGTCGGTCATCTGCCGCAAGCAGCTCCGAGGCGTCGTGGCGCCGCGACGCAGCTGCACGCGAGTGCGAAGACAAAGTCTTTAGCGCGGTCAAGCGGTCGCTGCCGCAGCTTGTGCCGCTCGTGAACAAACTGCTGCGGCGCCTCGAGATGCAGGAGGTGTCGTTGCGCGAGTACTCGGAGCGCGAAGTCGACTTTATCAACTTGCTCGTCGAGCTCGTGTCCGACCAGCCCGCCGTGTCGCTCAAGCACATGATCCAGCACGAGATGCAGAAGCTCCCAGGCTAGCAAAGCACGAGAGCTGCTTCCAGTGAGTGAGCAGCGCGTCAGCGCCTTGCAGGACGACGAGGAGAGGTTGAGTGTCATGCCAGGGCTAGCTTCGCGTGCCTAGGAGCCAGAGTAGCCAGTGGACGGCCAAGTCGTCTCCATGGACAACCGGCGTTCGCATCAGCACCGCATTGACAAGCAGCTCACGTCGCAAGAGAGTCCACAGACAGCAGACGAGAGCCAACAGAACAGGAGACGCGAAGCCTCAACGGAGTGGTGTTCCCTCTTTCTTCTCGGTTCGCATTAGATGCTCAAGACGACAGACTGCGTTGCGACGAGAGCACTTAGTCGACGTTCGCCTGCGCGACATCGGCCTCCGTGAACTTGCCCTTGGCGTCGTCACCCGTCGCGCGGTTCTTGCGCTCGAGGATCTTCTTGCGGTCCTTGTCGAGCTTGAGCTTCGAGATCACGACCTTCGACGCGTCAATGCCGATCGGCACGGCCTGGCCGTTCGACTTCTCCTTCACGACGCCCGCGACGTGGATCACGAACTTCTTACGGTACACCGCAGTGACGCGACCCTCGCGGTTCTTGTACGTGCCACGCACAACCGTGACCTCGTCGTCCTTGCGGATCGGGATCGAGCGGACCTGAGCGAGAGACGCAACAACACCAAGAGTCAGTACCTCACGACCTGGTTCCCGTGCGCTCTGCTTCCAGAGCGCACAGCACTAGCAGCAGCGACAAGCGACCACAGCAGCGAGCAACGTCGACTCTTTGCGAGCGCATCGACCGAGTGCTCGTCCTTATCAAGAGAACCTGACGCTCTCGGACCGACGCGCACCGCTCCGAGTCGGCACTTACATATCACACGATGCCATGAAGTGCCAGTGTGGATCGGAGCCGCTACCGCCGCTGTTGCCGTCGGACAATGCAGACGACGGCGACGACTCCACTGACATGGACTTACACGCTGAAAGTATAAGTGTGTTTGCCCGCGAGAGGCAAACCACTAACTTACATTGTACTTGGTCTGGAGGTCCTTCGAGAGCGGCGCGCTCATGAGCACGCGGCGCTGCGTCGAGTGCGCACCGAAGTGCGCCTTGCGGCTCTTGCGGCGCGAGGAGGACACAGTCGAGTTGAACTTCACTGTTGGCGTCAAGCGCACGTAGACAACAGAGGAGAGGTGTGAGCGAGCTGGTTCATGCTGTCGGCGCGGACGATCGAGCGGAAGCAGACGTGGTGATGGCGATTGGACGGCGGTGCTGGGCTCTACATCGCTGCAAGGCGACGTACAGTCGCACGCAGATGCGAGCGGGCGATGCTGCTGCATACACAGCCGTCCAGGGTCCACGTCCACATCGACAGACCGACATGCACGCCCACGTACTTTTGTTATCGTCAAGAAAGAGATACTGGTCGCATCGACACCATGCGCTCGTGAGCTGGCGTTTAGCTCCTGCGCCAGTCGTTTGCGCTGCCCACACATACTTGTGTTGAGTATGGCATCACTTGCATCTTGTGAATGCTATGAAAGAGTCTACCAGTACGATTTCTGTGATTATTTAGCGAAGAGATGCTATTTCTGTAATTGACGCATTCCAACGCCAACAGAATCAGCACCGAACACCATGCACTCGATGAACATGTTGCCCGTCGCAGCAGCGCCGCCGCCGCCGCTGCCGACCGCAGGCGTCCCGGAGCTGCGCATGCTCAAGCTGCTCGACCGCGCATCGGGCGTCTGTCTCTTCACCAAGCAGTGGAAGTGGAATCCGCATGCACATGCTGAAGGCGTCGACGCACTTGTGCAGTCGTTCACGCAGTTTGCACGCGAGATCGACGGTGGAGGTGCGTGCATGCAGCTCACGAGCGAGCGCTCGTCAGCATCGTAGCGAGCAGGCCGCTAACACACGCGTGTGCGCACGTGCGCGCAGAGGTGATGCAAGTGCACTTTAACCCTTCGACTGGCAAGAACGAGCCCAAGTTTGCGGACGACCGTCGCCCGAGCAGCGGACCCATGCAGTTCATGGTACGCCCAGCCCACAGCGTGCTAGTGCCACGCTCTCCACGCTCACGCGCGCACTGCGAATGCCTACTGCACAGTCGACTGCCGGTGCGATCACCATGGTCTCGACGCAGACCGAGACGGTCCAAGCCGTGCTCTTCCACGACCGCACGCTCTCGGAGCCACTCGCCGCGGCGTTCAAAGCGTTCCTCGTGCGCCTCGTGCAGGTCTTTGACGAACGCTACCGCGACGACTTTGCGCGCGTGCGAGCGCAGCAGCAGCTCCAGCCCAACGCAGCGCTCAGTGACGAGCAGCACGCGCGCGTCGTCGCGCCGTTCCGAGCCTTTCAGACGGAGCTCAATGCGCGCTTGGTCCCTGAGCTCGAAGCCTCGATCCCCAAGCAGTAACGCCGTGCGTGAGCCTGTGTGTGTAGGTGTCTGTGTGTAGATGGCGACGAAGAAGACACGTTGAGCGACGCCACGTGTGCATGAACTCTCTCTCTCTCTCTCTCGCTCTCTCTCTCTGTACGCCTTCGCTCCACTCGCGCTCGCCGCGTCGTCGGTCTCTCTGTCGCGCACTCGCCACGAGCGACTCAGTCGAGGACGCTCTTCTTGCGCGGATCGCGCTGCGCGAGGGGCTTGTCGCCAGTGGTGAAGCCCCAGACCTCGACGTGGACAGTTGCAAACTCCTGCGAGCTCACGAGCGGCCGCGACGCAAACGTCTCGCATGCGCCAGTTGACCCAGTCGACAGGTCGTTGTCCTAGGATCACGGCACGTGCAGACACACACACAAGCGAACGAGCAGTGCGAGTGAGTCCCAGCCTCGCGACGTTGCCTGCTACGGCCGCTCGACGTACGAGAAAGAGCCCAAAGCTGCCGCCACCGCCCATGACGAGCGACTCCTCGGAGCACAAGAGGAAGTAGCTGTTGCGCCGGCTCCACGCGTACTTCGTGAAGCCAGTCGCGCCGCTGCTGCCTCGGTGGCTAAACGAGAACAGGAACGTCTCGCCCGTGCCGTAGTACTGCGTCGCGCGGTGCCACTCGTCCGACGCGTAGCCGCCAAAGACGTTGCCTTGGTCGTCTTTGACCACAAGGAGCGTCGGACTCTGTCCGCGTGCGAGCATCAAGAGCGTGTGGAGTGACGACCCGTGCGCCTCGGTGCTGTAGAGCAGACACCAGCGACAGAGCTGGCACGTGATCGGCAGCGCATTGTCGAGACGCGCGACGTGCTCGAGCGTGAGGATGCTCGACGGGGTCATGAGCTTCGTCGCGTAGTCCTCGGGGCGGAACGTGAACGACGGCTTCTTGTTTATCCGCGGCGGCGACGGTGGCGCATGGCCAAGTGGCAGCGTACTCGACGCCTCATCTTCTGTCGAGCCGCCTTCGTCGTCGTCATTGTCGCCGAGCGGCGGGTCCGTGAGCAAGCGCCAGAGCTCGTCCCACTCGGCGCGCACGTCGTCGACAGAGCTCGGCGACTTCTTGAGCAGCTCCTCGAGCCGCGCTTCCGTGTCGCAGAACACGCGCGTGAACGACGCTTCGTCTGGCTCCAGCGCACTCCAGAGCGCGTCAAACATGCGAAACATGAGGCCAAAGAGCTTGTAGAAGTACGCGTCTTCGTCAAAGAGCTCCCAGAACGGCTCGACAGAGAGCGCGACGATGTTGATGCTCGGGTGCTCTGGCGATGGCCTACCCGGCAAGCAAGCAAGCACACACCGACAGGTCAGTCCTGAGCGAGTCGAATAGCAGCACTACACACGGCAGAGCTACGTACACGAGCTTGAGCAAGTTGACGAGCGACTTGCAGATCGCGGCAGACACGAGCCCAGCGTCGTACGTCGGTGTCTCCGACGGCAGTGCGCGCGCATAGAGCACGTGGAGCACGTCTGGGTCGTGCTTGAGCATGTACGCGACGGAGCGCAAGAGCAGCACGCCGCCTTTTTCAAAGTTGCTCAAGATCGTCGGGCGATTGAAGCCGTGCTTCTCCCACGCGTCGACGACGGCGCGGTCGAACGCAGCGTTCAGCGACTCAGCCAAGCCATTCGCAGACAGCGGCGGCATGCGGTGGAACGGATTCGACGTTGTGATCGTCTGCCGACGCGCACCAATGCCAATGTGCGTGCTCGTGCCGCTCGCAGTCCGGTAATTCGATGGCGTGTGCGTGCTCGTGCCACTCACAGTGCGCGAGTCGGTGCTGAGTCCAGCCGACGACGGCGATGTGAGCTCGGCTGCGAGGTCCGCAGCGTTGGTAGCTGCGCTCACAGGGTCTTGGACCGAGATCTCTGGCATCGAGAGCCGCTGACGGATCGACGACGGCGCTGCTGCTGCTGTGCTGCTCTTGAGCTCTGCTCCTGATGCCGCCAGTCCGCTGTCGACTGCGTTGTTCGCAGACAAACCTGAGCCTGTGGACACTGGGGACGGCGCAACGAGCCCTGCACTCTCACTGAACGCCTTTGTGATCTCTTCGAGGTACTGCTTGTCCGACATGAAGTTCACCTGCGGCTTCATCTTGAAGAGCTGGTAGATCGACAGCAGCGCGTCTTTCTTCGCCTCCAAGCGCGAGAGCGCGTCCGAGACTTGCACGCGCACGTCCTGGAAGATCACGTCGTAGTGCGTGATCATGCGCTCAATCACCTGCGCGCCGACTGCTGCGTACCGCACGTCTTGGTACTGCGAGTGGGTGCTCCGGCGCTGGCCGGATGGACCGCGCAGCGGTTCGTTCTTGAACGCGAGCACAGGCGCAAGCGTCGTCGACGCCGTTGCAATGTCCAGGCCGTTGTGCTCTGCGTGCTCTGGCGCAACGAGGAAGTGCATCATCGCAATCACTTTCTCGAGCACGACTTTGCAGCAGATGGGCAGGTCCTGGACCAAGCACGTGATGTTCCGGACGCTCGCGTCTTCGTCTTTGAGCTGCCCCGACGCAATGAACGCTTCGTACTTCTCAGACGTCAGCACTGGCTCGGGCAGGGTCTTGAAGAAGTCCATGAGCAGCGCTGCTGCGCCGGGTGCATCGAGATCCGGCGGCAGCGCGCCGTCAGTCTCCACGATCTCGCGCAGTTGGTTCATGTGGACAGCCACGACAGTCGTGCGAAAGAGCCGCGGCGCGTTCGGCGTCTCCATGAGGAAGTCGATGCAGTCCTGCACGAGGTTCGGGATCGCGAGCACGGGGTCAATGAGCGCAAAGCGCGAGTGGTACGGGTTCTTTGCGAGGTACGCGAGCCCGACGCCAAAGACGTGCTGCCACGGCTTGATGCCTTTGTGGCGATGCGGAAAGAAGATCGAGGACACTTCGATGAGCTCGTCGTCGCTCACTGGCGCGTCGGGTGTCGACGGCGCAGCACTTGCGTCAGGAGTCGTGACCGCAGGCGACACAGTCGCGCCACTCGCTGCATCGATCGCTGCAACTGCTGAGGTCGCGGCAGGCGCCACAGCAGCGCCAGTGGCACTGTCGACTGTGTCGCCACCGCTAGTGCTAGCACCACTAGTGCTAGCACCACTTGCAATCGGTACAGTCGCGAGCTCTTTCGGCTCGACTGTGATGAACGGGTCGTCGTTCACGCGGATCGCAAAGTGCACTGTGCGGACGTCCATGACCATCTGGAGGAAGAGCCCCATGCCGTCGCAGCAGCGCATGAGCGACCACTCTTCGTAGCTTGATCGGATCACTTGGTCGCACTGGACCGAGAAGATGAGCTGTGGTCACGACGACGTACAGGTCGTTAGATGCAGGACTCGCAGCTCGTGCGCTATGTGTATGCGCTTGATGCAAGAGCGCACCAAGAGCGTCGACTCGAGCGAGTGCTTGTTCAGTGCGATCTTGAGCCAGCACCGCGCTTTACCTTCGTCCGTCTGCCCCATCAGAGAGAGAGAGAGAGAGACCCATCGAACGCACCAGCGGCGTGTCGATAGACGATTGCAGCGCCATTGCTGAGTGCTCGGTGGTCCACTCGAGGCGTCACACGCTAGAGAGAGCGCGTACCTCGGAGAGAAGTGCTGCTGTCTGGACCGACTGCACGAACTCGGGCTCGTCGACAACGAGCGAGCTCGAGTACAAGACGTTCCAGAGCGAGATCGGCTGGTCGCTCTGCGGCTTGAGGCCGAGCTTAAGGCAGCTCTCGAGCGCCGCACCTGGGACCAAACACACACATCACACAGCGCAGTGGTCAGTCAAGACTCAACACTGCGGCAGAGTGAGCAGCAGCAGCAGCAGTCGGCACAAGAACGCAGCTAGACGCACAGTATTCGTGCACGCAAGCGTCGTCTTCCGTCAGAACCACACTCTTCTCTTCATTGCCCTGCTCGCTCGCGTCTGTCGTACGTTCGGCCGCGCTCTCGTCGCCACTGTCCGCAGCTGCTACGCGGTCGCTCAAGAGCCGCTCGTGCGCAGTCTGCACGACGTCGAGCGTCACTTTCTTCATGTGCGTCTGTTGTGTACATCCGCACATGAACATGCATGTGATGAGCGCTTGTGCATACAGGGAGACAGCCAGAGCGAGTGAGGATGCAACAGAGACGCACCAGCGCATCAAAGCGCAGACGCAACGAGTCGTCCTCTTTGGCTTCAAGCTCGAGCTTGGTCGACAGCCAGTGCGTGAGCTTGCCGAGCATACTTGTGTTTGGCTCTGTCGTGAGTTGTGATGTCTCTCTCTCTCTCGATCTATCCGTTGGTGTGTTGATGGAGTTGAAGCGCCGCCACGCAACAGCGTTTGATGGACGTCTCCAGCAGCTACGCCGCCAGTCGATTCGCGTCGCGCTGCAATGCAGGAGCTGGTCGTTCGGCGCGCTGTACACACACACACAGCAGCAGCAGCGAACGCCGGTAGGTGTGGTGTCTGCGCACGTGTGCTCGTGCTGCTGAGCTGACTTGACTTGCTGATGGCTCGCTCGTCGAGTCGAGAGACAACGATGTGGAGTTTCTGCTCGAGTGAATGTGTCAAAGAAACGCTTGCTATTTCAAGCGCGCAAGTCCCAAAACGATGCGAAGCATCGACCCAATCGAGCTGTCATACCACACCCTGTCACTTGAGCTGATAATGAACGAAAAGCGCACCGAAAATATCAAATCTTCAGCACCCAAAACAACGCCATGTTCTTCAAGGAACTCAATTTATCAAAAGTTAGATTGAAGTTAGAGCAACAAACATCGATGGGAGATCTACAGATGTGTTCGCATCGCTGACGATGCACGCCACTACAGGATTGTTAGACGGATGATAATGTCTCTCGAGATGGCGACACCATCGATGCTTATCAATTACAGTGATTCCACAGCCAGAGGATTCAATGCAAAGACAGTTGCGCAACAAGCAATTTGCAATCTATATATGACCGCGACGAGTCTACAACCAGTGTTTGCTTCTTCACTATGACGCGACTGCGCGACAAAGGTACCGTTCGCCCACGTCGCCAGATCTGGCACACCCTTTGGAGAACGGCACTTGTATATTAAAGGCGCACGTTGGTCGCAGCATACAGACGCATCACCCTGGTAAAGCGCTTGAAAAGTGCAAGTGTATCACTTTAAGCCACGAAGACAACGACGAAGCAGCAAGTGCCAGCGACGACGACGACATCGCAAACTCGGCATAATGTATATTGATGTCTATTGATTTGTCGAGAGATGAATGTGGTTGATCTTTGCTCTGGCCGCAGAACGGATCGACTTCATAATGTTCATACATTGCTTCCTCACATACTTGTATTTGGTCTCGGACATTTCATAACATACATTCGTGGTTGGCAACTTGTGATGTCATCGATATCTACGGTATGGATGACATCTGGCTGCACATTTCGACTACCTATCACTACGACAAGAATCCAAGACAGTGCATGCCAGCACACTTTCAAAACTTTTGACATGATAGCCTGGAAGTGACAGATCCGCACAATCGACAAGAAATGTGGAATTCCACGAATGTGCCGCTTCACCTCTGTACGAAACCGAGGTTGGCATGCGGAGGATTCTAAAGTAGAAATGCTCGTCAGCAAATATTGATATAGTGTAGAAATATGACAGATGCAACTCACTGAATACTCCAATATGATTTTGGATTACAACGCATGTATTTAACGCGCATGTGACACACGTGCGAAAGAGATTGCTCGTTTGTTCATGTTTTTAGCAGTTTGCTCGTTTGTACGTGCCATCAACCAACGATTTGTTCCCTGCTGTATGTTGCAAGTACAACTTCGATATGGGTTCAAGAATGCAGAATCGGGTAGCCATGCTTACAATATTTTAGCTCTACATCAACGATATCGGCTCGCGACGTGGTCAAGACTCATCAAGATTAACGAGAACTTGTCGTTCATTGACGCGGTGTACGTTGTTAACTGGGAAACGTTTGGATGCAGACTTTTTCCTACTAGAGTGTTGTCAGTCTTCTTCCCAACGGTCCAGCCAATATCCACGTTGAGACCAAAGTTGTCGGTCGCGGCGATTTGGTTTTTACTCACTGACGCGAGACCGAATAGTTTCACGGTTATTGAGTCAGTATACTGTTTTTTTGTGTAGCGACTACGTTGACTGGATAGTTGGTGGGATGTTTCCAAGGAGAATACAGATATCGTAGTGTTTTTGGTGTGTCACTGTACTGGCCCACATTATAGTACCATCTCTAAAATAGAATTATGTTTCAAGTGCAAAACTACATGACTAAGCACAACGATAACAAACTGAACGATAATTCAGTTTGGTATAGCTCCAAATGCAATGCAAAATGTTTAGAAAAGTATCCAATGCACAAAAATATCGAATATTGAATATTCGTCACTTTTTTGGTAACATATTCAAAGTATCAGTGCATTGACAATGCAAGTGATTCTATGTTGTTGAAACGGTCTAGACACAAATATTTGGTCTTGACGTATATTTACTCTATTGTATTTCAAACAAAAAGCGATTGGCTCGGTTTCTTGTAAATATTTCGGTCCTCAATTTCTTAACGATACTATTCCTGACTGTTGAACCCCAAATCGAGCGTTCAATGCACAGTGAAGTGAGTGCGGCATCTACACATTGCTGACAAAGTGGATGCATTGCTGGAGCTTGCAACTGAGCGCGGAAACAACAGTGTTGGGCATGATGCGAACGCACTGTTTCAAGTCGGTGTCGCGGTGCGTTGGGTAGACGGCAAGCGCACAAAGATTACCAACTGCTCGCACCACACGCGTATCCTTGTCGAAAGCAACTACTAACTGTCGAGCGAGCTCACCAAGCAAGTGTATCTCATCACTAACAATCGTTTTACTGCGAAAACGAATGCAATTACAGAGATTTTGGTGTAACGTATTGGGATTGACGACTGTATGAGGTTAAAGGCAACTACAGTACTAAACAATACATGACTAGTTGCGAGAGCATGAATATGTATATTTCTATATATATTCGTGCACGAAGAATAGTTTGTTTGCTATAGCACCAAATTGTTAGTATTCACGCTTGCTTGGCTTTTCCATCAGAGGTCTGAAGTGCGGGCCATACACCCATGTGAAAATTAGGCGTACGCAAATGGTGCAGATGGCGAATTTCTTTTGAAAAACTGTATTCATCATTTTTAGTGAATATATATTGCAAACACCGTTGATTTTCACAGTTGTTGAACATTAGTATACACATTCGAAACTAATCATGTTGGTTTAGTTTCGAATGTGTGTACTAATGTACTCAGCTATTTCTGTAAATGTGAATGTCGAACCTCAAAACTGTAAAACCTCAAATATTACGGAGATTCTCACATTCGCATACTTTACCCGACACTATACAAAATTGTGGGTAATATACATAGATCTCCAAAATAGAATCGAGTATACGTTGTATACTGTATTCGGTGTATATTATACGTGTGTATTGCCTTGGACTGACACAAATGAACCGTCCTAACGTAGGCTTTGGAGCAACTTGGTTTTGGTGATCATCACAGAACGTACTATATTTGTAATTGTTTTGTCCTTGGACAAAATAATTCCACAAATTTGGCGCAAAATCATTCATGTTGGCCCAGGGCCAATGGGCCAATGTACTATATTTGTAATTGATTTTGGCCCAAAGTAACGAATGAAGATGCCCAATTCCACTAATTTGTCGAAGCATGTTTGATCGCCAGCTGTTATAAACAGGAAAATTGATTTTAGACAGGAATATTGGTGCCAACCACTTGGCGTGTAAGTATCTTGAATATCGCAATGTAGACACGTATTGTGACTATTTTCATAATTACTATATTTTATTTGAACAATATAGCCGTGTCTGGCTAACTGGCCAACATTCCCCTGTTAAACCGATACGTTGGCACGTATCGGTTTAACAGGGGAATGCAACAAGGGAGAATGACTAAATGCGAGAGAGAGAAAAACGAGGGAGTGACTAAGGAGTAAAGCGCGCCAAAGCGCATCAAGGAGCTCCAAGTGCGAGTATGACTGCGAGCATGCGCTCTCCTGAGCGCGCACGCAAGCTCTTTACTGGCGCAGATGAGGTTGCTAGCACGCCGACACCGCCTCGCAGTAACGACAGCACGAGCAGCTACGTTGGCAGCGTCTGCAGCTACTCGAGCGCGAGCAGCAGCGGCAAGAGCAATGTGAGCAACAGCGGACAGAAGCGCTCGCGACGCGCATCTGGACTCGCGTCGCCAACACAAGCAGGCGCTGGCTCTGCAAAGAAAGCTGCTGCTGCCGCCGCTCCTGTGGCACGCACGTCTGACTGTTCTGGATCGCCGCGCGTGACGAAAGCGCTGTTCATGGACGCTGCGAGCAGTGACGACAGCAGCGATGGCGACGAGTGCCGAGTCGAGCGCAGTCACAGTCACAGTCACAGCCGCAACAGCGGCAGTGAAGACATCGAGCGCGCTGTGCGCCGTCGGCACGGCAGTGTGAGCAGCAACGCGAGCAGCAAAGAGAACGGGCAAACACACGAGCGCATCGCGACTCGGCAAGCCCAGCCACAGAGCGCTTTCATGAACAGTACCGCCACGCCACAGCTGCGTAGGCGCCTGCGGTCACCGCCAGTCGAGAAGCAGCAGACTAGACGCGTAGGTGACGAGCAGCTCCTCACGACTGCAGTGACGCCACCGACGCGAACACGGCGGCGAGCGAGTCTCGCGACAGCTACTGCGGCTGCTGCGCCATTGCCCGACTTTTGCTCTCCGACAGAGCTCAGAGCTGCGCCGCGGAAGGCGCGCGTGAGCCGCAGACACCCGATGATCTCGCCGTTCATCAAGAGTAGCGACACGAGCGCGACTGGCGGTCCACCGGTGCGATCGAAAGCGATCTCGTCTGTCTCAACGTCGCCGCTGCACAGTCCTACGACTGGGAAGCTCAGCAAGCACATGACAGCAAACCTGTCGATGACGAGTCCCGTGCAAGTGGCGCCAAAGACGCCGCAAAAGTGCATGAGCGGCACGCCATGTACGTCTGCAGACTCGTGTGCTCAGTCTCGCTCGCTGGCTCCCGTGCTGACTGACTGACTGATTGACCATGTGCCTGTGCGATGGTCTCCTGCAGCGCGTCAGAAGCTACTTGGCCGACGCGAAGTGCTCGCGACGCTCCAGATCGCCGACACACCAGTACGTCTCGCCGTACCACCCCAGTTGGCAGACAGTTGAGACAACGCACTCACGCCCCTGCTCATCTGTGTGTGGCGAGCAGGACGACCTTGGGTCACCGTTTGAAGACTTCGAGACGCTCAGTTGGCTCGGATCTGGCGTCTCTGCGGAAGTCTACAAAGTGCGGTCCGTGCGCAACGACAGCGACAGCGCGCTCTTTGCAGTCAAGAAGTCCAAGAACGAGCTCCGGAGCGAGCGCGAGCGGTGCGAGTCTACCAGCGTGTCTTCCAGACGGCTTGATTGCAAGTGGGACTGACGTGCGGCCAATGCGCTTCGTCACACAGTGCGATGCTCATGCAGGAGATCGAGATCCTGCAGCCGCTGGTGTCATCGAGTCGCCACTTTGATCACATCGTGCGGTACTACCAAGCGTGGCAAGACAGCGGTGCGTGCGTGTGCAGCACGTCTTCTCTCTCTCTCTCTCTCGCAAGCAGCGAGTCCTGGTGCTTACCATCTTTCGACGCAACGTACTGATCGTATCGGGACTCGCGTTGTACACGTGCTGCTTGTGCCACCAGGACACTTGTTTCTCCAGATGGAGCTGTGCGCCGGTGGGACGTTGACAGCGTACCTCGCGGCGCTCGCAGCAGCCAACACGCGCGTCCCTGAGTCTGACGTCTGGCGGATCGTCCATGACGTTGCAAGTGGACTCAACGTCCTTCATCGCCACCGCATTGTGCATCTTGACGTGAAGCCCGACAACGTCTTTGTGACTGCGTCAGGGCAGTTCAAAGTCGGCGACTTTGGCATGGCGACGCCCGTCACGACAGCGCCGTCGCGGCGGCTCCCGGACCTCGAAGGCGACGGCGCGTACATGGCCAAAGAGCTCCTTGCGCGTCGCGAGCGGCTCCCGTCTGCCGACATGTTTTGCGTTGGGATCATGCTGCTCGAGATCGTCACCGGCATGGCGCTCCCGACTGCTGGCGACGAGTGGCACGCGCTGCGCAGTGGAGTGCTCCCAGCGTTTCCAGCCGAGTACTCGGTCGAGCTGACGACGCTGATCGCAGCGCTCATGCACGCGGACGCAGCTGCGCGACCAAGCGCTGCGTCGATCCTCGCGCGCGCACGCGTCCAAGATGCGCGCTCGAGTGCACCATCGGCGTTGCTCTGTGCGGTGCGTCCATGTGTCTCGCGTGGTATATTGGACTCGCTGTGGGGGTGTAGGGACTTGGTCGTCGAGTAGGACACAAGAAGACTGACCGAGTCTTGTGTGTTGGTTGTGTTGGGATGCCCAGCACGTCGCGCGGCAGACGACAGACAGTTCCCGAGACCTGGTGAAGCTGAGTCGGTCCGTGAGTTTCGTGAAGACGCCGCGGAAGAAGCGGCTCGCACTCGTGTAGACGACAGGCAACAGCACTGAAAGGGACGTTGGTCGATGGACCTCACATCGAACGAGCGGCACGAAGCTCTGCGAACATGGCACACTGTCCAGTGCATCCCGTGTGGATCTGGTGCATGTCCGTCCACACAGCGTCACTCAACTCGTTGCTGTGTGACACAGTCATCTCGTGCGAAAGTACACATCGAGTTGGCTCGGAATGGCTGTTTGGCGCTGCCACAGATTCCTAGATGAGCCCAAGTCACACGGACCTCGATGTACCTACAATGCTCCCGAGCTACACGCGAGCGCGAGCGCGGCGCTGCTGCAGACGAAGAAGGCTCATTCCTCAACACGATGCGCTCTACACACGTCCTCAACGCTTCCTCGCCTTCGCGTTCGATAGCTCGCATCCAGCGCCGCGGTGGCAGTGCGCCTCTGCTCCGACGCATACTGCTCGCAGTGGCGCTCGTCTGCGCTCTCTGCGTCGCTGTAGTGCACGCGGACAGCATCACCACCACCACTGCTGCTGCTGCGGACCCGTCGATGCTGTTCGAGATCACGGAGACGGCCGTTGCGACGGCGAAGAGCAGCAGCTCGGCAAGCCTCAAGTTCACCAAGCAGATCCGCGTGAGCTCAAACGTCGACGGTGCGATCGCTGCGCTCACAACGGACATGCCTGGCCAAGTCTTCATCTCGTACGGACCGAAAGCGAGTAGCGGGAGCACTGCACAACTTGGTGAGATCAACGTGTACGCGAGCTCCGAGGCGCTTGTGCACAGCGTGTCTGCGGTCCCGAAGCGCGCGCTGACTGGCGCGAAGCTCGCCGTGAGCAGCAGCGCGAGCAACCTCGCCGCAGACACCGAGTTCTTGCTCACTGAGATCGTGCTGCTCAAGAAGACGGCGCTCAAGAAGCTGATCACGAACGGCGCGAGCGACGTCGTGGTCGGGAACAACGTGTTCTTCACAAAGAGCAAGGCCGACTACCCGCGCGCTGGCAACTCGCGCGTGTTGCGCGCAGCAGACAGTGCTGCGACTGGCGTGACGCTCCAGCAGCACGGCGACATTGGGGCGGGCCCGTTCGCCAGGTCCAACTGGGTGCTCTACCCGACTGCGACGGATGCTGCGAGTGCCAGTGGCAACATCACGCTCAACGTCGAGTTCGCTGGCGCCGAGTACGTGGCGCTTAATCGCATTGACACGGACCGACTCCCAGACGGCGCGATCGGCCACGTCATGGCGACACCCAGCGCCGCGAACGTCTCGATCGTCCCTGCCAGTGCTGCCAGTGCATCCGACACACTGCTTATCACAATGAACGCCTCGGACACCTCGGCGCTGCTCTACCTCGCGCCGCGCGTCGACCTCAAGAACGTGACGAAGAACCTGCTGTACGACTACCGCAACGCGACGATCCCAGAGGCCTCGCTCCTCGTCGTGCACAATGGCACGGGGAGCCTCATCGTGTCTGCGAGCGACAGCGCCGTGTACACGAACAAGTTCGAGTTCTTCCTCTACGGCACTGGCATCGTGCAAGCAAAGTTTGCGGCGCTCTACGGCGACCGCGGCTCCTCTGTGCTTGTTCAGAGCCTCAACGGCTTCGTTGAGCTTGGCGAAGTGCTCGAGTTCACGGTCCTGCCGCAGAAGATATGCCTCACGTCGCGCAAGTTCGGACCGCAGATTGGGACGTACGGCGAAGACACCGACATTGGAACGCCGTGTCCCGTGCTCACAGTGCCGCCGAAGAGCGGCGCAGCTGCTCCAGTCGGGAGTGCCACCGTGCCGTCGACGCGATCGAGTGCGTCGATAGTGGCAGTCCAGCAAACGCTAGGCCTTGCAGTCATCGCAGCAGTCGCGACGGTCGTGATGCAGTGAGTGAGCGAGCTAGGCATCATATCCGAGCTTGGTCGCGGCAACTACGGTAGGAAGGGGCTCGCTTGCTAGACGAATGAAACAAGCAGCGACGACAGCGAGTGAGCGTGAGCACGCGCAGCACGTGTGTGTCCTGCAGCTGCCTCTGCGAGCTTCTTGGAGCGATGGCCGTGGATCACGACGACGTCCTCATGCTCGTCGTTCTGCGCGTCCGACTCGACGTCGTCAGCATGGCGAGGTTTTACCTTGAAAATTGTATGTGAGCGGCGAGCTAGTGATGAAATGGCGGACAATATCTCTTTGACTTGATATTTGTACACTTTTCCAAAACGCCGCAACAGACTGACAGACTGACACAGTCACGATGAGTGGCATGAAGGCGACGTACCGCTTCCGCGGCGAGCACGTGCACGCGTTCGAGAGCTTCCCGAGCGAAGCCGAGTCGTCGAACGAGTACGAAACAGCAGCAGCAGCGACCGACGAAGCGCGTCTCAACCACTCGTACTCGGGCATGATGGACGGTGGCGCGCCAATGCCAGCGCTCAAGTCCTCGGGTCCGTACGCCACGCTCGTCACAGCGCTCAAGGTACACACACCTGCGCTCACTGCTCTCTCAGGCGCTCACACGCTGTGTATGTATGCGCTACGTACGAAATGCCTACCAACGCGTCTGCGCTCTGGCTCCATGTCTGCACGGTGCTCTAGCGCGCGAAGGAGGACAGCGAGCAGTTCCTCAAGGACAAGGTCGAGGGACCTGTGCCCACGAAAGTGTACGAGCAGTAGCAGAACGAGGACCCACCGCGTGCACTGGCAATGCGATCGCACACAACTGAACAAGTGAATGGATACGATCGCAACGCTGCTGCTGCTGCTGGTCTTGCGTCCGCGTCTTCATTGGTCGCAGTGGGCCTCGTGGTCTACTGAAGCTCGGCTCACGCGCCGTCTCCGTCGCTGTGCGCACTCGACGGAAGCGAGAGGCTCTCGAGCAAGCGGTCCGACCGATCCGCAGCTTTCGCGCGCCGCTTGGGCTTCTTCTTCGCACCGTCGAGCTGCTGCGCAGTCGCAAAGAAGATGCGCTTGCGACTTGGGACGAGCGGCGCGGCGTGGGTGCGCAGCTGGCGACGCGCTGAGCGGTCGTCGCATGCGTTGGTGCTGCTGCTACTGACGCCGTGGCGCGGGTTCGTGCACTCGGAGCAGAACCAGTCGTCTTTCGCAAGTGGGAGGACGCTCAAGTTCGTGCAGCTACGGCGCAGAGCAACGGGGACGAGGCATCCAAGTCAGTCTGCGCACCACTGCGGGGTACAGAGTGAGGCAGGAGCACTGGCGCACGCAGGACGACGCACTTGAGGTGGAACGCGGCAGGGCATCCGTCGCAGCAAATGAGCTCGCCGCTGAGGCCGCAGCGATGGCACGCGTCTTCGTTCAGGTCGGTCTACGGCGTTGAGCAGTCAGCAGTTCCCACCGAGTTAGGCTCGCGCAGCGCCAGTTCAGTGGCCACCGAGTCAGCGTCACGTAGAGAGAGAGAGAGAGCTACTCATCAAGGACGTACGCTGCGCTTGATCTCGTAGCCTGCGCTCTCCTGCGTCTGCTGGATGAACCGCGTGATGCGCTGCGGATCGAGCGAGCTCGACGACGGGATCCGGTCGTTCCACTTCGACGCGCCGTGGGCGAACGCAATGAGGTCCGCGAACAACTGTGCGCGCGCTTCGAGGAGACTCAGACGCTTGGGGCGGAGCGCCGCGAGTTGCGTCGCAGAAGCAGCACGACGCGCACGCTGCGCTGGGTCAACCTGCTGCAGCTGCTGCTGCTTGCGTGCAACGCCAGCGAGGTCGCTTGACCAGTCCGACTTGCCGCCGCAGATGTAGCTGCGCAGCGCACGCATCGCGGGCAAGTGCTTCCCTGCTTTCACGCGCGCGTACCACTTGCTCTTCCGCAGTGGCCGTGCAGCTGCAGGCACACGAGCAGCAGTAGCAGGAGGCGCAGCAAGAGACGGCAGTGCATCGTGGTCGTCATCGGCGGGCGACGACCACGCAGACACTGGACTGCTACTGCTGCTGCTCGACGACGACGCTGTGGATGACGCTTGCTCAGATGCGTCCTCTCGCTCTGCGGAGGTCTTCGCTCGCTTCGCAAGCGAGGCGTGGCTGAAGAACAGCCGGCGCTTCTTGAAGCCGTAGAGCGTGAGCCACTCGGTGTTGAGCTGCTCAGGTACACGCAAACCACACCACAGTCACTACACGGTGGTTTGGAACACAACATGTGCGCACGACCGACCCACTGACGGACCTGCGCAGTCTTGAGCAGCACGAGCGACGACACGTGCACGGGTCGCTCGATCTCGAGTGGCACGAGCTCTTGGAGCTCGTCGTGCTGCTTTGCCGAGAGCGCTGCGACTGGCACGCCATTGACCGTCTTGATCTCCGACCGCTTGCGGCCGATCTTGCCCGTGCACGCGGCCGTGCCGCACTTGCAGTCGACGGCTTCGCCAAAGTGTGAGAAGTTGTAGTCTATTGTGATCTCTTCGTCCGCGCGGACGCTCCGGCGCGCAAAGATCCCAATGCGCAGCACGCCGTCGACGTTCCTGTGCGTCCATGGGCATCGAGAGCGGGAGTAGAGCGCAGATCAGTGGCCACTGGAGCGAAGATGCGCGCTGGAGCTCGCTCGTGGCGAAGACGCACCACTTTTGCGTCATGCAGTTCGGGTCGCAGCTGTGGTTAATGAAACGGGACTCGTTGCTCCGGTACCGCGCGTCAATGAGCGTGTCTTTGTCGAGCTCGAGCATGTAGAAGTGCGTCTAGACAGCAGCGAGTGCGTCAGTCACACAGTATGAGGCGCGACGTGTGTCCAGTGCCTTGGCAGAGCACTCGAGACAGAGCAGAGAGACGGCAGCAAGGAGCTCGAGGTGATCGAACGTACTTCGCCGCGGTCGCGGTACTGGATCATGCGGCGCTCGCACTCTTCGTCGTCGATCACTTCGCCAATGTACTCGATCACGAACTCCCCGGCGCGAATCGGTTCGTTCGCCACGAGCCCAAAGCCTGGACCAGGGATGTGCTCGACGCGCATGGACCTGCACACCGCGCGTCTTAGCCACCTGCGCCTCCATGCATCCAGACATACAGATCGCCAGCCAGCGCGACAGAGCGACAGACGCACTTGACTTCGCGGCGCTTGATCGCGCGGTTGCTGCACATGCTCGGGGCTGGTGCCGAGCACGTATCCTCCGAGCAGCTGATGAAGAGCATGCGGTTGTGGCAGTTCTCGCCGCAGAGCAGTGGCGCTGCGTCTGCGCTCGTGCTCTTTGTCGGACGCAAGCGGCGCTTCCCGTTGTTCTGGAGCAGCGCCTTGGTGCTCGCGATCTGCGTCTCGCGCTTCGTCGTCGCTTGCTTGGTCTCAGCAAAGCAGTTGCACTTGAGCACCGGGAGGTCTGCTGGCGGCGCTGGCTTTGACACAAAGACGCACTTGGCGATCTTGCCGTACGGCGGCGGGCGGTACTCGACCTTGCGCTCCTGCGTGCGCGAGCGGTATGGAGACGTGAGGACTTGCACGTACGTATGTGTGTGTGTGTTGCTGTGCTAGACGCAGGACGTACCTCAATCGTAGCGATCTCAGACGACGAGTACGGCAGGACGAATGGTAGCGGAGCGATTGGCTGACGCAGTGACTCGAGCAGCGCCGCCGTGTCTGGCGTGAACACGGTCGGCTCATCGTCGTGCTGCTGTTGCTGCTCCTGGGCGTCCTCATGCACGCTCTCCTCCTCCTCCTGCGCAGTCTCCATCACGCACTGCGCTGTTGTGCCATCGCGACGCTCGTAGACAGTCTCCGACTCGAGCTCGAGCGCAAGATGCAGTGCGCGCTTGCTCCGGCGCGGCAGCACCGGGACATTCGCGACGACGACTGCCGGTGCTTTGACAGCCCGCGAGGGCGACGAGGCACCGAGTCGGCGCGTTGAGCTCCGGCGCTGGACCATGCGGAGACCAGCAATACACGCGCGAGCGTGGGCAGGCAGGCAGGCAGGCAGCAGACTGGCGACTGCGCGAGCCGAGCGCTCTCTGTCGCGTGTCAACGACAACGAGTTCGCGCGTTTGAATCGGCTCGGCGCCAAAACCAAAACGTGGCTGAGCGAGCCCATACATTGCTCAAGTGAAGGTCTCGTGCTAGGACTTGTGACAGTGGAATGCTAAACCGTCTTTGCATCGACCAAGTCGAATGCGCAGCACCAACACATGTGCGGCGCCAGTCTTCTCTCTCTCTCGCTCGCACCATGACACACCGCTGCGCATGGGCGTAGTACGTCGTCAAAACCTCTGTCTACCTACCTACCTACGCTCGCACAACGCGCACTAGAGCTGCGCTTCGAGCGTGTTCACGTGCTCGAGCGTCGCTGCGAGCGCCGCGACTTCGTCGACGTCCGCGTAGTCGACTTGCGCTTTCTTGAGCACGCCGCGAATGTACAGTCGACAGGCGTAGAGCGACTTCTTCGACCCCTCGCGCACGTAGTCATCCGAGAGCCGCACCGCAGCTTTGCAGAGCTCTTGCACTGCAGCCTTGTCGGTCTCCCAGCCCGCGCGCTGGAGCGCTCGGCACTGCTTGAGCCGGCAGTCGAGCGCCTTCTCGGTCCGCCCGAGTCCGTCGTTGAAGCGCGCGTAGAGCTGCCAGATCTTGGCGTTCGTCGTCGTGATCGACGTGATGCGACCAAAGAGCAGCGCGAGCTGCTTCTTAAAGTTGCTGTTCGACCGCGGCGGCGTCCGGTCCGTTGCGATCGCAGCTTCGTCCAAGTCGGCGAGGTCGTCGTCGTCGTCTGCTGCGTCCGCGACGTCCGCGTCGTCGTCGTCGTCCGCGCTCGCGGCGGCGTCAGCGACCTTGAGGTCTTCGACGAGCTTGTTGTACTGCTCTGGGTACACAATCGCTTCGACGAGCCACGCGAGGACTTCGTGGTCGACTGGCCGCTTGTGCTTGCTCCGCAAGTCGAGGTGCTGGTGCAGTGCGTAGATCGCTTCGCCAAACTTGTCGGTCTCCATCGCACACACGGCGTAGTTCTCCCACATCTGCCACATGTGGCGCTTCTGCTTGAGCGCTTCTTGGAGCACGGAGAACGCCTCCGAGTACCGATGCGTGCGCATGTGGATCGACCCGATGTTGCCCCACGCCTCGCCGTTCTCGGGCTCGAGCTGCGCCACGCGCGTGAACGCACGCAGCGCGAGGTCCCATTGCTCCAAGCGCATGCTCATTGAGCCCATGACGAACCACGCGCTCGTGTTCATCGGGTTCACTTCGACACTCTCGCGGTAGTGCGCAATCGCCGTCTCGTAGTCGCCCGCCTCGAAGAAGTGGCGCCCGAGCGACCGCTTCGCGCGCGCGAACCGGTGCTTGGACAGGGCCCACGACGTCTCGTAGTGCGCAATCGTCTGCGTCACGTCGCCGAGGCAGCACCACATGTACGGCGTCGGCGCGACTGCGAGGCGCTCGCGAATGAGCTTCTCCGCACGCAGCGGCTTGTCCAAGATCTGGTAGCACTTGACGACGTCGTCCCACATCTCGAGCTCTTCGAAGATCTCGAGCGCGGACTGGATCACACCGATCGCGAGGTACCGCTCCGCGAGGTCGCGCTTGAGCGCATAGCGCGGTGGGAACGCCAGGGCATGGACAAACGCCATGCGCTCGTGCGCCGGCGCCGCGTCTTCGATCGCAGCGAGCGAGCTCTGCGTGATCGTCAAGCGCGTCGTGTGCTGGTCCACGAGCGCTTGCATCTGCAGGATCGCGCGCTCGCGGCGCTTCGACGTCTCGCACTCGAGCCACGCGCGCTCGAGCAAGCCAGTGGAGTAGACCATCCAGTTGTTCGGGTTCTCGAGCACGCGCGTGATGTACGGGAACATCTCTTCGCGCGTGAGGCCGTCGTTCGCATTGCTGTTCTTCACGTCGAGGCAGAGCGCGAGGAGGATGACTTGGTCGATCACTTGGAGGTTCCCTTGCTCCGTCAGCGACGTGTCTTCGAACGCAATGTGCTCGTGCAGGATGTTGTCCTGGTCCACTTGGTCCAAGTTGATGGCGCGGTACGTCGCGCGGCCGTCTTGGACCATGCGCTGGAGCTCGCGCTCGTGCGCCGTGAGTCCTTCGTCGTCGACTTCGACCGCTGGCGGCGCCTGCCGACCGCCAAAGTCCGCGTGCGTCGCAGCCGCAGCAGCAGTGGCGTACACGGACGGCGCGCCGTCGGTCGGCGGGTGCTTGGACGCCGCGAGGAGCACCATCTGCGCCGTGCTCTTCTGCTGGAACTTGGTGCGCTTGCCGAGCGAGCCGCTGAGCGCAACGGTCAAGCCGCTCGTGTCTTTCGCGTGCTCGAAGCTCCGCTTGCCCTGCTTGTTCTTCTCAAAGTGGCTCTGCGCGAGCCCCCACTCGACGTCGAGACGCGCGCGGAGGTACTCGGACGCGGGCGTGAAGCGAAAGAGCGCCGGCGCGCGCATGGTCTGGACGAACCCGCGACGCGCTTCGAACCAGAGCGTGTTCGAGCTCTCCTTTGCGAGCAGCAAGCGCTCGTGCGCGACAGCTGCGCGCGCGTTCCACCACGCCGCAGAGTGGAGGTCGCTCACGACTGCGAGCAGCTCGGCGCTCACGCTCGGGGTTGACACAACGTCTTGCGCAGCGCTATCAGTCGCAGCTTCGCCGACTGCGTACGACCAGTTGCGGTGCGTCGCATTACCAACGACGTGGAGGAGGCAGCGACCGAGGAGGAGGAACTGCGGCGACTCGCAGATCGAGAACGGACTCTCGCCGTCGACCTGGAGCGCCACGAGCGCGTCGCTGTGGAGCTTCGTCGCGCTGCTAGCGTCGGCGTCGTCGCCGTAGAACAGACGCGCCACGAGCGCGTTGATGTCGCGCAAGTGCTCGGGCTCGAACGCCGGGCCGGTGTAGTTCGCTTGGACGTACATGTTGAAGAACGCGATGGCGAGGAAGAAGACCTCGTACGCAGCGCCGAGGCGGTCGTCGGCCGCTTCTTGGAGCAGGATCTGCTCGAGCGCCTGTGTCAGCGTCGTGCAGACGTGCACCTCGGCGCTGTCGCCTTGCGCCGCGACGACTCCAGTGTGCTGCGCCAGGGCAGTGAGCACGCGCAGGCCACGCGCCGTGCGCACAACGTCTGCGTACTGGCCGTCGCAGATGAGCTTTGCCATCTCGATTGCGCTCACAGCAGTGCTCGACGCTGGCTCACTGGATGCAAGCAGCGCCTCGAGCGCATGCGAGACCTGCGCGCTCTTGGTCTCGAGCACAGCGCGCTCGACGGCGAGGAAGCTCTCGCGCACGACGACTGCGTGGTCCTCTTTCACGTCTGTGATCGCAGCAGCGCTCACGCCAATGAGCTCTTCGAGAAAGTCGTCGTCCATTGTGTGTGCTGTGTGCTGTACGTAGGTGCTGAGTCTGTACGAGCAAGTGCGTCGAAGCAGCAGCAGCAGCGATGGAGCGAGCAATGCGATGCGCTGGTCCCGAAGCGCTATGGTGGCCAATCGAGCCTATAGACGTATACATGTTGCGCTTATCGTAATGTGGATGTATATATGCTGCGTGTAGAGTAGCTCGCGCCAAGAAGCGACAGACCAAACAAGCAGCGAGCAAGCGAGTGAGCATGGCGAGCGACAGCGAGATGACGCCTGCGCAGCGCAAGCTCTTTGAGCTGCGCATGAAGGTCAACGCTGGACGCAAAGCGAACAAGCAGGTGCGTGCAACTGAGCGCTCACTTGCGTCGCGCCAGGTGCATTGAGCGCTGACCAATGCGCGATACACCCATCGCGTACGTGTGTGTGCATGCATGGCATGCAGGAAGTCGCAGCCGAGCACGAGCGCATCGTGAACAAGGACCAGAAAGTGAAGAAAGAGGAGGCAGTCAAGCGGAAAGAGGTGCGAGCGGCTGCTTGCTGCGGGCGTACAGTCGAGGCGACTGACGCTGTCGTCGTCTCTGCGTCGTCATGCAGATCAAGAAGCAGGAAGCTGCGAGCGGACAAGCGCATCTCAAAGAGACAGGTGCGTCTACACGTGGCGCCTCGTGTGCGGACGACAGCCACTCATGCGCACTCGATCGGACGATCTGCTGCTCCTGCGGTAGCGGAAGACGCGGAGGTGAAGACGAAGAAGCTCGCGAAGAAGGAGAAGCGCAAAGCGGCGTTCGGGTGGGACGTCTTCAACCAAGTGCGCGTTGCTTTTGCATTGGCTGCTGCTGCTGCGTCTATAGCTGCGGTGTGTGCGAGATGCGCACCGCCCGAGCACCACTCGGTCCCTCACGCCCTCGGATCCGATCAATGCGCTGCCGTCGTGCACTAGGACGCGCTGTTCAAAGGCTACAAGAAGCGCCTCGCGAGCCTCCCAACGCACGCAGCTGTAGCAAGTGCTGATGGCGCAGCAGAGCCTGCAGTCGGCGCACCTGTTGCCGCGACAGACTTGGCGAACCTTGACGACAAGCTCTCGTACGGCAAAGACGGCAAAGTGTCGGAGGTGCGCAGCTCGCCACGGTGTCCTCTGCGACTACTGCTGCTGCTGGCAGAGCAGAGGCTCACAGTGACGACCTGTCGGTGCTGTGTCTCGTGACGCTCGACAGGAGAACCTCGAGCGCATGGCGCAGGAGCTCGAGGAGCGCATCAAGGCGCGCAAGCAGTTCAGTCGGAGGCGCCAGCACTACGAGGGCGAAGATGTGGACTACATCAACGACCAGAACCGCCTCTTCAACCGCAAGGCGAAGCAGGCGTTCGACAAGTACACGGTCGAGATCCGGCAGAACCTCGAGCGCGGCACTGCGCTGTAGGCGATGCGTCCTGCTCCACAACCAGCAGCGCCTTGGAATGCACCAACGTTGTCGATCCAGACACAGCCACGCAAGTCACAGACGCGCTGGTGCTCGCCGCACTTGCACACAGGCATCGCTGCTGAGGGCTGTGCTTCGTTGCTAGCGTGGATGGGAGTGAGCATCAACAGCGCAAGTGACTCAACCAAAGACCAGAGCAGCAGAGACGACAGACAGCAGCGCGATCGTGTGAACAACTAAGCAGGCATCACGCAACGCAATGAAGCAGATGTATTCACAGTCCTAGTCGTGGCACCTACGAGTGTGCACTCGCGCTAGCACTCGCAC
>JAASFT010000124.1:0-37538 GCA_023333885.1 Globisporangium parvum
TCGTGAGCGCGAGCTCGCAGGCGTCGGCGCTTCCTGCAGTCACGGCTGGCGCTGGCATGAGTCCGAAACCACGGTCGCGACAGAGCATTGCGTCGCTCTTGGCGACGCGCCGCAACTCACGACAGGAGCACAACGAACCAGACATCGAGTACTTTCGAGCGGTGCGCCCTACTTGCGGACTACCGACGCTTGTTCGCGCGACGCAAAGTGCTCACTGTCGCTATGTCTGCTGGTGCTGCCTTGGTCACATAGCGCTTTCACAACTCTGCTGTGGAGCTCCGGTCGAGTCCGACGGCGATGCCGTCGCCTGTGCATCGCATTGCGAAGGGCAAGCTCGCAAAGAAGAAGATGGCGCAGCACGCACGCTTGCTCCCGAGCGTGAACAAGTGCGATCCGAGCGCGCCGACGCCCGAACTCTCAGAGCAGGATGCAAAGAGCGGCATGCTCAGTCTCGTGAACCGCGGCTTCGTGCCCGTTGGCGCAGATCTCACACCTGCGTTCGTGAACAGCCATGGCAGCATCATCCAGCACACCAAGACGCACATCTACGATCGCCAAGCACAGCCGATCCGGCCAGTGGTGCCATACACAAACCCGTCGGGGTTCAACGTCGCTGCGCTCAAGTTCGACATCTCAGCATCCACTGAGCTGAATCGCGACGGCGCAGAGTCCCCACAACAGCAACAGCAACAACAAGCGAATGGCGCAGCGACGACCAAGTCTGGCGATCCATTGTCGCCAGCGCAGCTTCGTAGCGACGCTCCTGGTGCTATACGAGGCGCACGTGGACCAAACGTCCTGACAGTCCACGTCCAAGGCGACGCAGGACGCGGGACGCTACACGCGTCGGTCGGCTCGGCTGCGAAGATGTCCTCGCAGCGCCACTCAATGAACCAAGAGACAGAGAGCAGCCCGGAGACGAACAACGACGACGCTGACGATGCGTTTCGCGTCAGTGGCAACGGAGGTAGCAGCGACCTGGACGACGGTACGAACGACCTGGACGAGCTGCGCAAGAACGTCGAGAAGGTCCGCGGGTACAACGAGCTCCTCGACACGTACAGTCTCCACCAGTTCATCATCCACAAAGGCCGTGCAATGCGCAAGACGCCCGAGTTTGTGTCATTCAAGCGCGTGGCGCAAGAGATCTGGGGCAGCGTCGACGACGTGATCAAGGCGCTCGAAACGCTGCTCACGCGCTACTTTGTCCCGCTTGCGTACATCGACGGACAGCGTCTCATGGCACTCGCAGGTACCGATGTCGCGGTGTTCAGCTCACGCGACTTGCTCGCGTGCATTGTGAACGACGACCAAGTGCGTGCGCTCATGCGGCGGCCTGGGCAGCGGTACAAGGGCAAAGACAGGAAGCGCCGCGCGGCGACGACGATCCAGAACTGCTTCCGCACTTGGTCGCACCGGCGCAGGTACATGCGCTTGCGGCGTCACGTTGCAAGTGCCGAAGCGATCCAGCGCATCTGGCGCGCGTATGCGAGCCACGCCGACTTGAAGCGAAAGCTCGAAGTCCAGCGCGCGGAGCAGCATGCGCAGTGGGTCGCCAAGATGCAGCGCCTCCAGCGCGACTGGCCGCGGATCAAAGGCGCTCGCCGCGTTGTCATCCATGTCCCGTCGCTCTCGATCGACGAGCGTGCCCGTGTGCGCGCTGACAACTTCGCTGTGAAGCAGAATCTCCAGCTCGCACGCCTCGCTGCGCTCGTGGATCCAAACGTCGAGGTCGTGTACGTCTCGCCGTTCGAGCTCACGCCGGACGTGGCACAGTACTCGATGAAGCTCCTGCAGCTCGGGGGCATCGCTGACCCTGTCGCGCGCGTGAAGCTCGTGTTTCCCGAGCAAGCGGCACGGTTCCCAGCGCACTTCTCGCTCACGACTCTGCTGCTCTACTCGCCGCACTGCCTCCGGCACATCCAGCGCTACGTGAAGAACAAAGAGGCGTACTTGGTGACTGGGACGCCTGGCGCGGAGGACTACCGTCTTGCGATTGCACTGAACGTCCCGATCCTCGGCATGGATCCGCGCGAAGCGCTGCCGCTCTTGACCAAGTCTGGCGCGAAGCGGTTCTTCATGCGCGCAGACGTGAACGTCCCGACTGGGACGTACGACATCTACGACGAAGACGAGCTAGTGTTTGCGCTCGCAAAGCTCGTCGTCGCGCACATTGAGCAGAACGTCTGGGTCCTCAAGCTCGACTACGATCCACTCGGCACTGGCACTGCAGTTCTCGACGTCTCGCGCCTCACTGCACTCCGCGAGATCCGGCGCGAGAAGCGCAGCCCCGAGTACTGGAAGCAGCCCGGGACGCGCGACAACGCAGCGCGCGTGCTCATCGCCGAACTCGAGCGCTCGCTCGCACACCTGGTCTCGCCGCTGCACGCAGATGCGTACCCGAGTTGGTCTGACTATGCGTACGGGATCGCGCAGTTTGGCGTTGTCGTCGAAGCCGCACCGAGCCATGTTGTCGGTCACGTCCGCGCGAACGTGTTTGTCGAACCGAGCGGCGATGTCCATGTATCGTCAACGCAGGACATCGTTGACAACAACAACAGTCGACGAGGCGCAAGCGCCAAGACAGCAGCAGCGTGCTTGCACAAGCCGATCGCGTACGCGTTCCCGCAGACAACAGCGCCATACGAAGCCATTCGCGTACGTTAGCCTGCGTTGTGGCGTGCTGGGTGTGGTCTTGTAGTGGCCAGAGCACAGTGGCATACTGACAAGTCGTGCGATGGCATCTCTGTTGTTGCGCTACTACTCTTCTTGGTACGAAGGGTGCATCGAGTGCGATCGGCAAGCTCTTGGCACAGGATGCTGTGTTTGGGTACGCGAGCGTCGACTTCCTCGTGTTCCACGAAGACAAGACGCATGCGCCGCGGCTCTGGGCCATGGCGCTGCATCCGTTCTTGACCGACTCGGCGGCGACGTTTGCGACGTTCCACTTGCTCAACCGCGGCGCACTCGACCCAACCACAGGGCTCTACCACCTCGCTGCAGCGCCAGCAGTGTCGACTGCTGTGTCGCTTGGCGCTGGCACTGGTGCGTCGTTCATGACTTCTCGCCGATCAAGCAGCAACTCGATTGGAACCACTGACAGGTCGGCTGCAGACCTCGTGCTGCACGAAGCGACGCACTCGGGTCTCGTCTCGCTCGAACGCCCAGGTGCGGCGCGGTCGTACGTCGTGAGCGAGTACATTTGCCACCCGAGCGTCTCGACGATGCAGTACAGCGCGTTCTTCTACATGTGTCGACTCCACGGCGTCTGCTTTGACGTCGAGCGCTGCGTCGGGACTGTCTTCCTGCTCGCTGACAGCCTCACTGCGGGCGTCTTTGGCACAATGTGCTGCAGCGACGCACCGAGTGGCGCGCTCGCGTACTTGCGCACTGCGCTCGAAGTGATTGCGCGCGAAGTAGGCGTCCAGCCAGTGGTCGACGAGTTTGCCAGCGAGAGCGATGCAGGGAACTTTGCCGACGTCCTCGGCGTCGTGCGCGCGCTCACTGGCGGCAAGTCGGCCAAGCTCGAGAAGATCCGACGGCTTCGACGACAGAGTTGAGCTGAGGTGACGCAGCCACGGCGACCTCGCAAGGCTAGCGCTGTCCTAGGTTCTACACCGAATGGCCTCGATTTGCCGTCTTAGTCCTACTATCAACAGAGATACACACGTGCTAACGAGTGCGGTAGCACGCGACTCTATGAGCGAGCGAGTGCCCCGCGCCTCTCGCGCTGCGCCTACTTCTTCTTGAGGATCCCCACGGGTTTGAAGTTCACCTTGGTCGCTGGCGCAGGCGGCGCAACCACGAAACTCTGGTAGCTGCTCGCTGTGCTGCCGTTCGACGCAGTGTGCGCGCCACTGCTGCTGCTGCTGCTGCCGCCCGACGACGCCACCGAGTGCGCCTCGCTGCTCTCGCCCTGCTGCTGCTGCTTGTGCAGCTGCCGCAGGACGGTCATGCTGCTCGCGACGTCGACGTAAAACTGCTCGCTGGAGCGCTGCGGGTCGACGAGCCAGTCAAAGAGCGCAGACGACTCGATGCGGTACGTGCCGTGGCGCACAGCGATGATGTCGACGAACGACCGGCGGATCATGCGAATGTCGTCTTTCGACAACCCAAACGTCTCTTGCGCCTGCGTCTCATGGACGAGCGCGTACGGGCCTGACGCCGCAGTGACAATGAGCGCGAGCAGCGGCTGCACTTTCTTCCAGATGCGACTCCGGCCTTGCCCAAACTTGTCTTGGAAGATCTCGTCGTAGATCTCGTAGATCGACTCGGGCAAGTCGTGGAGCACGTCGAGTGGGATGTACCCGCTCGAGGCTTCTTCCATCCCCGGGTGCGACAGCGCTTGCTTTGTAAAGTCGAGGAACGTGAAGTTCCCGCCGCTCTTGCGCTGGAGCAGCGCCTTGGCTTGCGGCACGTCGGTGTCGCTAAAGCCACCGACAATGTCGTTGATGAGCACGACCGTGTCGTTCATGTACTGCGCGTTCTTCGCACTAAAATCCAGGAGCGACGTGATCGCGAGCTTCGCGGGCAGCTCCGGGCACGGCTTGCTCGTGACAAGCAGTCCGAGCCACGACGGCAGGTCTGGGACAATGTCGGCGAGGAAGTCGAGGAGGTCGTTCCGGCCTTTCGACTTGCACTGGTCAATGCCGTCGATCACGAGGACCTTCGCGGACTCGGGGTCGTCCAGCGCGTTCAGCGGATCCACGAGCACTTTGCGCGCGAGCACGAGCGCATCGGGCTCTTCGAGGACGTACTTGAGGTTCAGGCGCGCGAGCTGGTTCTTGAACAGCGGGATCGTCCCCACGAGCTGGTTCACGACCGAGAGCAGGACGTTCCGCGGACTGCTCTTGGCTTTCCGGTCGAACTGACAGAGGTGCACGGCGGCGACACTGTCGTGGAACTGGTCGCAGAGCGCAGCAGTGAGCACGCTCTTGCCCGAGCCACCGTCGCCAACAAGAGCGAGGACCGTGTCCACGCCGGCGTTGAAGCGCGAGTCGAGCCACTCGTGCACGCGCTCGACCGCCCACTCGCGCGACGACGGGTCGTACTTGCGCGCAAAGCGGTCGAGGTCGCCGGCGAACTCAACGAGCGGGAACAGCTCGTCGATCTGGTGCTGCAGCAGCGGCGTTGAGAGCGCGTCGTCGGCGACGGGTGCGAGCTGCGTGAGCCGCGCACTCGCGCGGACGATCGCAGGGACACTGTCGTCGCTTCGGACCGCGGCCAAGCGCTCCTTTGTCGCGCGCGACGTCTGCACAGCAGTCGGACGAGAGATCGTCGCGAGCTCGTCGCGCGAGAGCTCCGAGTGCGCGTCGCCGGCGCCACTGGCGTCTGGCGACCGGAGTCCGTTCGTCTCGAGCGCCGCGACGAGCGTGAGGATCGTGCCTTTGAGCATCGTGACCTCCTTGAGCAGATCGTACCGCGTCACGTGCATCTCGTTCATCATCTCGCGCCGGATCGCGTGCACCTCTTGCTTCATCTCCGCGAGCTCGAGCCGCAGCGCTTCGACCTGACTGCTGCTATCGCCAGTCCCAGTCGTCGTGGACGGCAGCGTCGACCGGAGCTCTTCGTCTTCGTTCAGCGGTGTGAGGTTCGTCCCGCGCATCTGCTCCGTCGTGCGGTACATGTCCGTGACGCGCAGCGAGCTGCTCGTTGCGCGCGACTCGCCGCTCCCGCGCATGGAGCTCCCCGTCGCGCGGCCATACGAGTCGGTCGCGCGCACGCTGCTGCCAGCCGCGCGCGTTGCGCCGTTGTAGAACATGTCTTCGACGTCGTCCGACATGTAGCTCGACGTCGACGACGCGCCGCTCGTGTTCATGGTCGTGTTTCGCTGGAAGCGGTGCGCTTCGTCCTGCACGTGCTTGCTCATGCGCAGCGACTCCTCGTCGAGCGCGCCGCGCACGGCGTCCGACTGCGCGCGCTCGATGCGCTTTTGCTTGCTCTTGGTCGAGCTGAGCTTGTTCTTGAGCTTGTGCATGGTGGAGGAGGTGGGGCTGTTTGCGCGAGCGTGCGTGCGAGCGTAGGTGTGTATGTCGAGTACGAGAGAGCGCGCTGCAGGTGGACAGCCGCGAGCGAGGTCGCGCGCGCGTGCGTATGTGCGTGTGCGGAGCTGCAGAGGAATGCGCGAGTGCTCGGCGGCGCGAGTGCTGCTGCTGCTGGTGGTGGTAGAAACGACAGTGCGCCAGCGACGTACAGTATACAGTTTTGCTTGGGCTGAACACACTCTGCCGTCTTGTGAATAGCGCCACCTGCAGCACTCGATGCGCTGTCTATGTCTATATATTTGCATTGCCGCGTACGTAGCCAGTGAGTTGTGCAAGGCACTGCAATAGCGGACTACCTATTAAAATGCATGCAAGCGCTTATTAAGCGGGAACACAGTACACTGAAGTCACTCGCACAAACGGAGCAGAAACGATGGGTGAATGAACCTCGTTCGCGAACTGAAGGCGCGTGGATGGCCGTCATGGTGTTCGCGCCATCGACTCAAGTCGATCGCATCGCGGCTTCGTGCGCATGCAGCGTCACGTGGAACATCGCTCTTCACGAGAGCGAGTGAGCGAGCGAGCGAGCGCTGCTGCTGCTGCTGCAGGCGGCGGTGCCTCCCATCAACTCGCCTTTACGACGAGCCCTCCATGCGGACGGCCGGACGTGTATGTTCAGCGCTCGAACGAGATGCGCTTTGCTGGCTTTCGATGGCTGCGCGGGACGCGAACAGGTCGAACGTAGAGCAGACCAAGAGAGCAAGAGGCAGAGAAGCAAGTGCGCGTCTTGCGTCTCGATGGAAGCTCTCGATGGACAGACAGACAGACAGACAGACAGACAGACAGACAGACAGTCACAGCAGGCGAGAGAGAGGGTCGGACCAAGTTGCTCTATTCGCCGACGTGGCGTCGGCTGCATGCGCTACGTGCGCGTGCGCGTGCGAGTGAGAGCGGGGAGTGCAAGCAGTCGTGCCGCACTCGCTACTTCCGCAGGACGAGGCGCGACTGCCGTGACGCGTCCCACCTCACTGCGCACGTCCTCACATCCGCTACACGCGCTGCAGTCAACACTGTCGGACCATTCTACTACGCTGCACCACGGCGTCTACATGCCTGGTGGTGGGTGGTGCGCCGTCGCAGACGGAGGCTTTGCAGGCCCCGATGCCGCTGAGCGGAACATTGACACCTGTCGCGAGCCACGCACGCGTGAGAGACCAATCGGAGCAGCAACGATCGTCAAAGGCACAGTACGAGCCGCAAGACGCACCTCGGCTTGGAGGTTCAGGCACATCTGACGGAACATCGTGACTTCGGTCTGCAGCGTCTGAATGACCTCGGCGTCGCGCTGCAGTCGCTCCTGCATGCTGCGGTTCGCCACCTGCCATCATGACGACACATGCATGCGTCTGCCTGTCAGTCGACAGTCAAGCGAGGCTCACGACGGACAGAGCGCGCACGTACCGTGAGCTGCTCCTGGACGATGCGGAGCTGCGTGTTCTGCTGCCCAAAGAGGTAGAGCTGGTCCATCATCTCGGACACAGCGATCGTCCGCGTCATCTAGACAGCAAGAGAGAGAGAGAGCGAGAGGCACTGGGTTAGTCTCCGCCATCGATCGATCAGTCGCCAGAGCAGAAGAGAGAGAGAGAGAGAGCGAACGCGCACTTGTCCGTCTGCGCGCGTGATCGTGACGTGCGTCGGTGCGTAGATCGCTCCCAAGTCAGCGCCAGGCTGCTGCTGCTGCTGCGGTGGAGGCGCCACTGTGCTCGTGCCATTCGCTTTCGCAGACGGAGCACTCGTCTGCTGGGCGAGCGTCACACCAGCGACTGTGAGCTTCGAGGTCGATGGCCACTGCAGATGCCAGTCACACACGTCACGACAGCGAACGCACCGGTGGCGGTGGCTTGGCCGCGTTTGCTGCAGCTTTCGGCTTTGGCTCTGGCTGCAAACGACACGTACGAAGGCGTGAGGGCGTGAGGTGAGCAATGGGTCAAGTGTATCAGCAGCCAAGCGCAAGCGAGCGAACTCGCGCCAGTATGAACGCTTGTGCGCGCACGGACCTTTGGTGCCGGCGCTGCAGGCTTTGCTGGTGCTGCGACTGGCGTTGGCGTTGGCTCGGGAGCTGCAGGTGGCGCTGGCTCAGGCGACGACGCCGCCTTGCTCTTGTTCTTGCTCTTCTTTGGCTTGGACACTGCGCACATGGCGAGGTCCTTCAGCACAGCGCTCTCACTGCAGCGCAACCACATTCACACAGGCGACACAGTCGGTAAGCTCGCTGTGAGTCGTCACGCAAGCGCACACAGACTGTCTAGCAGTCGGTCGGCCCGTGGCGCCAGCGCAATGCCGAACCGCAACGCACGTGTTCTTCTTCTTGCTGCGGCTCTTCTTCTTGGCTTTCTGCTTGCTCTTCTGCTCCTCGCGGCGCTCGTCCGCGCTGTTGTTGTCCGAGTCGCTGCCGGCGAGCTGGTACGCGAGGAACGCGCTGTTCTTCGTCGCGCGCAGAGCCATCGTGTGCGTGTGTGTGGATGTGGATGTTGTGGAAGAGGTGCGCGCGTGTGTGTGAGCGTGGAGCGACGTGAACGGCGAGGAGCAGCAGCGAACGTGGTTGATTGATGGACTGATCGATCAAAGTGGCTGCTGAGTGGTGTGCGCGGTTCGTCCTGGCTTTTATCACTATTCCAATTGTCTAAACCACGTGGGTTCGTCGGTTTTATCACTACCAGGGCTCAGCTCGGGACTCCCTTGGTTTTCGCACTACTGCGCTTTCCTCTCGACCACAGTCACGCCATCGCTCTGTCAGTCGTACGTCTCGGGGAACTGGACTTGGATGTGGCGCGCCGAGTCGGGGGACCAGAGCCGCCCGCCTGCGAGCAGCTCCGAGATCTCGCGGGACGACAGCGTCACGGACTCGATCGCATCAAACAGGTCGCGCGCAGATGTCGACTAATCGTCAAGCAGTCCGTCAGTCAGGACCTCCCTCGACTCGTCGAGGTACAGCGTC
The DNA here is from genome assembly GCA_023333885.1 of Globisporangium parvum. Classification (NCBI taxonomy): domain Eukaryota; phylum Oomycota; class Peronosporomycetes; order Pythiales; family Pythiaceae; genus Globisporangium; species Globisporangium parvum. Next base: position 8,983 of record JAASFT010000124.1, read on the forward strand.
GACACCACCAGCACAACGGCTCAGTCTGTTCGCCACCGCACCTTTGGGATGTTGTGCAAGAAGCGCATGATGTCTTCTGCTTCCATCGCGAGCAGCGCGTCTTCATACAATGTGAGGATGCCTGCATGCAGCCCAACGCCACAGCCAAACGTACCCACGTGAGACCTCCGTGACAACAGCGTCCGAAGACCGACTGAGCCATTGAGACGCACCGACGCTCGCTTGGAAGAAGAACGGCGTGCCGAGGAGCACGAAGCAGTCCCAGATGCGCAGCGCGAGGTTCAGCGGCAAGCTCCGCGTAAACAGCGTCAGTGCCCTAGACCGCCAGCCGAACCACGCACACACGTGCAGTCGAGAGGGTGTGAGCGTCCCGACATCATCCGGTTCGTCTATCGCTCACAGCAACAGAGACGACCACGTAGGACAGAGAGCGTACCAGTCGACCGCGTACATCTGCGCTTCAATGCCCGTGTCCTGGAAGTGTGCGTGCAGGCGCGGGAGCTCGTACTCGACGATCTGGTTGTACACGCCGAGGTAGTGGAACGTCTAGCAGTCCACCGCAAGGAGCAGCAGCAGCACAAGTGTGAGTCTTTCGCCGGCGTCCACACAGCTGAAGTCGCTGTCTCAGCCAGTTCAGAGCTCCAGATCAACGCCTCTGTCCAGGACGCACCCGCTTCTCTTCGAGACGAAACATGTCAAAGAGCAAGCTCGTGCTCATGAGCGACACGAGCGCCTTGAACGCCGTGAAGCTGTCCATGTGGAAACACAACGCGGCGGCGAGGTAGCTCATGCCCTGGACGTAGCCCAAGTCCGGTCGGTAGCAGATGTACGCTTCCAGCACTTCGGTCGTACGCTCGGTGCCGTCTGCGCCAGGTTGAAAGAGCGGATGGTGCCCAAACGTCCGCGGCATGTCGACGTTCACGAGGCGGATGCTCCGCTCGCCATGGGCAACGAGCATCTCGGCGATGCTCACGGCCTCTTGGAGCATCATCGACTGCGTCTCGTCGAGTGGCGGCGCCACTGGACTCGTCACACCAGTCACACTCGCGACAGGACCAGTCGCTGGGCTACTCGCTCTGTCGCTCGCTTCGCCTGACTCGTCCTCTTCGACGACGACGCCAAAGTCACACTCGCTGCTGCTGTTCACAGTCACAGGCGAGCTTGCACTGCAGCTCGTGCTGCTGCTGACAAGACTCGCAGCTGATGCTGCACGCTGCTGGATCTGCTGCTGCTGCTGCTGCTCGGTCCGGATCCGGTCGGTCCGAGCCGCGTCGCGCTTGAGCTCCATCTCGCGCCGCACTGCGAGCGCTCGCGCTTTGCAGATCTTGAACAGGTCTTCGTTCACTTGGAGCTTGTTCCCGAGGACCCACGCCCACGCCCGCCCGCGCACTTCCTTTGGGATGCCAGCAAAGCAGAGCGCTTCCACGAGCGCAGCGTCGTGCTTGCCCGTCGTCTGCGGGAGGATGTCGTCGAGCCAGAGGTCGCTGAACGTCTTCTTCATCTTCGGGAGGCGCTGGCGCTTGCGCTCGTCTTTGCGGTCGCGTGAGAACCGGTTCGGGTGCCCAAAGCGCCGGTTGTGCGCCATGAGCACAGGGATCGTCATGGACTGGAGCATCGACGAGTCGGACAAGTTGCGCAGGAGCGACGTCGCGCCCGTGCCAGTGCCATTGCCAGCGCCACTGCTCCGTCCGTCGTACTTGGACGCGTCGGACTCGGCTTGAGCGGACCGGATCGTGTTCACCCAGAGTATCCGCTCCTGCTCCGTCGCAGCGCTCAAGTACACTTCGCGCGTCGCGCTCCGGAGCTCGATCACGTAGTTCCCGAGGTGCACGACGTGGTTCTGATCCTCAATCTAGCAGATGCGAGCGAACGGAGGCATGGCAGACGTGAGCGGACAGAGTGTTAGTACGCTGCTGGTTCGTACATGTTGTTCGCGCTAGTTCATAGCACGTTGGCATGGACGTACTGCGCGAAAGTCGTTGAGTAGGAGGCAGCCGCGGAGCTTCTTGCCCGACTTCTTTGAGTATAGCAGCTCGTTCTAGCAGGTGCACACGTGCAAGTCCGTCATTCGTGAGTGCCCACAGTTGCGTCACGCCATGCAAGTTTGTACACAGATGCGCAGACGCGCACACGCACAGACACACACAGACACTGCCGGATGGACGTACTTTCGTGAGGATGAAGTACCGGATCTTCCAGAGCTTCAGGTGTCTGCTCTGCACTCGCATCCGCACCGCCGCACGCAAACAGACAAACCGCGTGAGCAAGAGAGGCAGAAGGCAGAGCCCTCTCAGCAGCGCTCGGACGCACCTGTTTGTGCAGATAGCCCTGCAAGAGCGCGTCCTGCGGCGTCGCGACGCTCATCGCACCGGCGTCAACAACAACGTCGCGCTCGTGTTGCCTTTGCGTTCGAAAAGGAACTGTTCATTCCTTTGGTGCGGTCCACTTCTGGGGCGCGCCACAGTGCGTGCTACATGCAGATGTGGCTCCACCAGCGTTTCAAGCAGCGCATTCTCACGCTGGACGCGAAGAGCAGCTGCAGCAGCAGCGCTCGTGGACGTGCGCCGCGTGCTCGTGTGCGAAAGCGTCGGAGTGCGTCTGTGTGCGCGCAAGCAAGCAGACCAAGTGCGCGCGTATTTTGCAGCAGCAGCAGCAGTAGCAGCAGCAGGGACGAGCACGAAACCCACTCGCAAACAGCCAGCTTTTGTATCGCACCGCGCGCTACAGAAGATCAACGAACCATGATGACTTGGAACTTGCGGCGGCGACCGCAAGACGCAGCAGCGACGACGGCTGCACCGACACCGATGCAGACACAGAGCTTGACATCTACTGCTGCCGCTGCAGCAGCACCAGTCGCGGCGTCTTCGCCCCTGTCGCAGATCTTGCACTCGCCGCTTCCCGTCATTGGCATGAGCGCTGTCAGCGCCAGAGCTGAAACCCCAGCGCACGCGCCAGTGTCTCCAAGCGACTTTGTGCTGTTGCCGCCGCCACGGGAGCAGCAGCGCGAGCGCATCGGGATGCTCTTCTCTGAGATCCCAGCGTACCTCGCGAGCATCGTCGACTTCCGAACGAGCAGCAGCAGCCGCAATGGCTCGAGCCGTACAGGCACTGCCGCAGCACCTGCGGCTTCCGGCTACGAAGCCTTCAGTCCGCTCGACCAGCCATTCCTCTTGGACGACTGGGGTCCAACCCCATTGTCTGCTCCAGAAGACCTCGACTACAGCGCTCGGACGCTGGGCGGCAGGACCGACACTGCGACGCTTGCGTTCGCGCGGCAGCTCCATGCGCCACACGACGCACTTGCGCGGTTCGCGTTCGCTCCGTCAGCGTTTGGTGGGCTCGAGGTGATGGCGCGGCGCCAGCGACCGCCAGGACCGCCCCAGGAGATCGACCTAACGGTCTCATCGTCTGAGAGCGAGAGCGACGGCGACGCATCAGACACGGACGACCGCAGTGCCACGAGTGCCCAGAGCGCAGAGCGTGCAAGTGGCGACAGTGGCGAAGGCAATGCCAACGACGACGGTGACGATGGCGACGTTGAGATCCTCCAGACACGGGCGCCAGATGGAGGAGCGAGTGGGAGTCCGTCGACGTCGGCGCGGTACCTCACGTACACATCGGTGCCGCCACTGCGACGAAAGCGTCGCCGCACAGAGCCAACAGGCGGCGCAAACCCTGCGGACCTCGCGATGTTCGACGGCCAGCGCGCTGAGTCGACGAACGTGAGTCTCGAGAACAACGAAGTCCTCGAGCGCTTCAAGCACGCGCTCAAGTGCAGCATCTGCCTCGACACGATCGACGAGTTGACGTCGACGATCTGCGGCCACGTGTACTGCGGCAAGTGCATTCGCTTGGCGATCCGCGTGACGGCCAAGTGTCCGCTCTGCCAGCGCCGTCTACGGCCGATCGACGTCCATCCGCTATACTTTTGAGCCCGAGGACACGACGACAGCGACGACGACGACAAGCTGCTCGAGGTCGCCGGTGGACACACTCACTTGATGGTACGATAGGCTCACTCTCTCTTTCTCTCTCAATACACCCATACACGCATGTAGAACGCCCTCACTGCTCCGGCGCCTCGGCGTAGAACACATTGAAGTTGAGCCGCACGACGAGGTGCTGTGGGCAGACAGGAGCATCCGACCCAGGCGTGTGTGAGCTGGCTCCACGTCTCGAACGCAGCAGGAGCAGCCAGAGTGACGAGCGTACCTCGCAGAACTCGCGTACGCAGCGGTCGCGATCACTTGAGACGCGCTGGAGCATACGCACGAGCGCTTGCAAAGACGCGCTGTGGTCGAGTGCGAGGTCCTGGACCCACGCTGCGTCGTGAGCAATCGTGCTCAGCCGCGACTCGAACGTGCGCACGAACGACGCAAGCTTCCACGCAGCAGCCAAGATGCGAGCGATCGCATCGCGGATCTATCGATGGGAACAACGTTTGCGCAGTCGTGTCAGCCGGAGCAGCACGCGTGAGCGAGCGAGTCGCTCAGTCCACAGTGTCGCCTAGCGCAGCGTACCTCGGCACTGGCGTCTTCGAGGAAGCAACAGCTCGAGGCAGTCGCAACGTACTGCTCGTGCGCGTGCCGGAGCTCCACTACTGTCGTTGCGTTCGCAGCGTGGTGCTCAAAGTCGTGCCACGCAGACAGTAGGACCTGCATCCATCCGACACTTGGCGTGAGGCACTGCAGTCGCACCTTCATACGCAGCAGTGGTCCGACGGCGCCGTACCTTGGTCACGAACGCTTCACTGAGCGCGCTCAGGAGCGACTGTGTCGTGAAGAACACACTGTTGCACGTTGTGAGCAGCGCGCGCGCGTCTGGCGTCGTTCGCGACGCTTTGCGCGTGGTCATCCACGTGTCGTGGAGCTCGAGGCTCGTGAGGCGGTAGTAGAGTAGTGACCGGTGGATCGCAGCGTACTGCTGACGAGCGCTTGTCGAGAGCACAGCGCCGAGTGGCCACTCGAGTGCGTACCGGAGCTCGATGCCAGTCAAGAGACGCAGGATGTCGGGTGCGAGCGTCACGCTCCCAAGCGCTGCAGTCGTCACGCAGCAGCAGCAGCAGGGGTGAGACAGCAGGCGAGCATAGGCTCGCTAGCTCAGAGCACCGAACGCACCTTCTGCGACCTCGTCAGACGTCGCGTACTCAAAGCGAGGCGCGTGCTCGTCACTGAAGACTCTGCTCTCGACCATTGCGAGCGTCAGCGCGGACGTCAAGCGCTCGGACATGCCCCAGCTCGTGCGCGTCGCAGACCGCACGCCAGCGAGCAAGTCGCGCGCAAAGATGTCCATGCAGAGCCCTTCGGACATGAGCATGACGTTGTGGAGCCACCGCGCGTGCGTCATGACGTCGAGGTCGTGTAGAAAGAGCTCAACACCGAGGCGATCGAGCGTACTGCTGAGCATCTTGACTGGCGCTTCGACGCACCGCTGGACTACGAGACGGAACGGCTCGAGGCTCGGCGGCTCGTCGTGTGCGCCTGCTCGCTGCTGCGCATTCCATTCGCATAGGACGTCTGTCAGTCGATACGCACGAGCACGCACAGCAGTGACTGGCTGTACGTACACGAGGCACCAGCGCTTGCATCAGGACGCGCACGTCGCCCTCGGATCCGTCGTGCGCAAAGAACGTGTGGATGTCTGGGAGCGAATCCAGCAGCTCGCAGAAGCCTGCAGTGTCGCTAGCGTCGTGTGTTGAGACAGATGCCAGTGACCTTGCGTCCTCGGCAACGTCGCTTGTACCCGGCGCGCCAGAAGCGCTGTCGTCGCGTGCGCTGCTCAAGTCTGCGTCACGCATCTCCACATCGTCGTCTCGGCTCGATTCTTCCCGCGCAAGCTCTTCACTGACGACGCTCTGTTGTTCGTCTCGAAGACTGTCGCTGTCCAGATGGATGGCGCCGCTGCTCTCTCGTGCCGCAGATGTCACTGCAACGTCGACTCGCTCGCCGTAGAGACACTCGTACATGGAGTTGCCCGAGTCGCCTGGTTCGCGAAGCACGCGCACCGTCGCCGCGTCTCGCTCGTGCTGCTTGCTCGGTGCGTTTGCATCGCGTATGTGTGCGATACTTCGTCTGGCGCGTCCACCTTCGCTTGCGTCGAGCTCAGAAGCGCCAACGTGTGAGAGCACGCCCGAGGTGCGGCTCCCAGCAGCGACGTTCACGCGCACCGAGTACTTCCAGTCATCGCCAGCACGCCCAACTGGCTCGAGACCAGTCGGCAATCCGTCGCTCGGCTCGTCTGGCGCAACTGTCAGTCTTGGGTCCTCGCCATCCGCCATTGCATCGTCCTTGCTGCTCCTCACACCGCCACTCGCTCGCATGCGTTGCGCTGCAGAGACCCGACGCACTGAAGCATGAGCCACCGAACCTTCCCGCTCTGTCAGCACAGACGCCACCCCCCCCCCACACACACACACGCGCGCGCACCGTCGAGCCACTGTGCTCTGTCCGTCTCGATAAGCTGACGCAGCTCAGCGCGCGCAGACGAACATCGCACAGCGCGACTGCGCCGCCACGTTGCGTACTGGTGGCGCTCTTCTGTCTCGCTCAGCAGCCTCGCGTATCTAGAAGCATCAAGGCATCGGCACAGACGTTGATCAGTGACTTCGCTGTTCGTCAAGCACCCAGCGCATGGGCCGGTAGCGACTCGAGACGAGGCGCGCGCACTTGTCCAAGAGAAAGTCTTTCGCGTCCTGCTCGCGCTTTGCTTGCGCTCCTGCCTCTTGGCGCTCGAGCTCTGCGTCCTGCGCAGCGTCGAGAGCTCGCTCAGTCGCTGCGAGCTGCGTGTTTGTCTGGACTTGCTCGTCCAAGAGCGCTCGCTGGAGCGCTTGCTTGGCGCGCTCAGTCTGCACAGTTCACGTCATCAGCAACACTGCGAGTGCGAGCGACCGTGTCTTTCACCGACGTATCACACACAAGATAGTGAGCGCCGTACACTTGTCTGCGTGTGGTCGGGCGTTGACGCGAGTAGTGGCTCGATCGCATCGTCCGCACTCACTTCGTGCTCCTCGCCGACTTCAGCGTCTTCTACCGCTGGCGGGGCATGGCAATAGACGCGTGGCGCAGTTCGGATCGCCTCGTCCAGACGCTCGAGCATCGCAGCTGCGTCGCTGGCACTTCGATCGAGACGCAGCGGCTCACTGACGATCTGCCAGAGCACACAAAGCACAGACACTTGGTCAGCACAGTGGCGTCCTTGCCATCCCAACCTGCTTCCGAGAGCGACGCAAGCGACTCGTACCGAGACGATCGCGTGCGAATCCGAGCCACTGCGTTGGAGCACGCGCTGGACGACGCCGAGGCGGATCACTTCGTCGGCCACAGGACGCACGAACGCTGGGAACATGCTCTCGACTGACAGTGTCCCAAACGTGCGCGTCAAGAGCCCGTCGCCGCCGTCGGTCGCCGACACTTCAGTTAAGAACAGGCTCCAGGTCGTGAGAGCAAACTCGTCCTGCGTCATTCGCAAGGCCACACGACAGTCACATCGTGAGTCACTGGCGCTCGTTCGCTCGCGCAGTCGCACTCGACAGGTTATGAGACGTACATGCGGATCTGCAGCGTCGGAGACGTCGCCAGTCGAGACGAACTCTGTGAGGACAGCGAGGAACGGCGCGCTTGCTCGCACGAGGAACCACGTCGCGAGCTGCACGTTCTTGCCAACAGCGTCGCTCAGCGTCGTGCTCGTCACTGCATCGTGCAGCCGGTCGAGTAGCTCAATGCCACGCGGGAACGCTGTCGACAGTCAAGCGACGGGTCGTGGTGAGTGCGACGCACGAAGGCGAGTTCAGGGAAGATGAAGGACGCTGGGGCTGAGCGAACGCAAGCGCACCTTTGTGCACGAGCAACGGCCAGAATGGCTCGTTCTCCAAGCAGCAGAAGAGCGTGGCGACAAAGTGGAGCTGCCGACACACGTGGTGCGTCGCAGCGACTACAGACGGCAGCGACGCGCCAGTGCGAGCTGTCTCGCGCGCAATTGAGTCGACGACCGACTGGAGCAACGCACGCACACGTAAGCAAGAGCTGCGATGAGAAGCCGTGGGTACGAGGCGTTGACGAGTAGAGCTGCGTGGGCGGCGCACCTGATGCGCTGCGAGGTAGAGCAGTAGCGCATCGCCCATCGCCTGCAGCGTCTTGCCGCCGCGCGTTGCGTCCTGCGCGTAGTACGTCGCGAGGAACTCGAGGCGCAGGAAGTGCGACCCAGCTGCTCGGAAGGTCTATCGACCCGTGCATCACATGGCAAAGCGTATAAGCGTCTCGGACAGTCGATCAGACACTCATGTCATCGCAGAAGACGACGTACCTCAAGTGTCGATGCGAGGCTCTTTGCAGTTCCGTACGGAAGCGTCACAGCGCGCATCTCCGGCAGACGGAAGCACGCGCTTGAGACGTCTCGGCGGAAGATCACAGACTCGACGCCACTGAGCGCTCGCAGTGCGTCCTGCGCATGAGAGTAACAACAGCAGGTGACCCATGTGAGCTGCATTCGCAGGCTTCTCAAGCGCATAGGAGCAGTGTGGGGAGCGCACCTCAGCTACGTCCAGTTCGTCGACTTGCACAGCGTCGCAGTCGACTGCGGCGTGCGGAGCGACACGCAGACACGACGTTGCAGCTGCTTCAGCTTCGTCGGCAGGACGGAGCGACGCACCGAGTGTCGAGACGTCGCCAATGTCCTCCCACGCATACAGCGACTGTGTTGGGTGATCGAGATCGATGCGATCGACGACAAACGAGCCGTTGGACGAACTCGCGGTCTGACTGCTTGTGTCATCGTCGTCGCGCCAGTTCCAGTGCGTTGCGCTATCGTCGCGGCACTGGACGTCCTTGGAGCCATCGAAGAAGAAGACTTCGGCATCCGGCTCGGGTCGCTTTCCAGTCTTTGCCGCTGCGTTCGCACTCGCTTCGTGCGGCCGGCGACGTTCAGATGGCGACGGACTCAGTCCCCAGCTGCAGATGCGCACACACAGGCGTAGATGCGACAGAGCGAGTCGCAGACTCCGTAAGCCACCTACAGACGCAAGCGCACGCTCTCGCACACATCATGGCAACGTACGCAGTGGGGAAGGCGGCAAAGATGTCTGGGAGCAATGAGGCGGCATCTGCATCTGCAGCCTCTTCAGCGAGTCCGAGGAAGCGCGTCGACTGAGCGAGCGCACATGTCCTTATGAGTCTCGTGAGCTCGGCCGCAGCAGCAGCAGCACGTGCCACACACGCCAAAGCAAGCAGTCGGGCAAACGTACGCCCAGTGAACTGTGTGACGCAGTGTGCGGACCACGCGCAGTCGATGGCGGCTCTGGGACCCAAAGGCTCGCGTGGTCGCTCGGGAGGCTCTGGAACAGACCGAACTGCGTCTGTGCCAGCACACTGCGCTCATGAACGCCAGCGGATCAGCGCACTGACGCCACAGACTGTCGAGAGCGGCCACTCACACGCATGGACGGACGGACGCACGTACGTTTGCTCGCGCAGTGGAACCGACTCGGTGTCGAACATCACGTGCGAGTCGAGGACGAGGCGGACGTTCTTCATGTGAATGCGCTCGCCCATGCGCTCACGTGCGGCGCGTCGCAGCGGCGTCCCTGCTGCCGCTGTCTGGTCCTGCGCCACAGACGCCCATAGTGCAGATGGAAGCGACACTTGTTGTGTAAGTGTGCGAGTCCCAAGCGCACGCACGACGCGACTGAGCACGAGCGCGAGCGAGCAAGCGAGCGCACCTCATGGGATACGCGCGTTGGGTCTTCGAGGCGGAACGTGTGGCCATCGTGGCCGCCGCTCAGCGCAACCAGGAGACGCAGCGCTGCTTCCATCGGGAGCGGCTCTATGACACGCCACAGCGCCACACAGTCGTCCATACGCGTGTGAGCTCACGGTCAGCCGGCCGCTCACGCGCAGAGACGCCGCGCACCTCTCAATAGCGCAGTTGAGTCGAATGCGTGCTCGAGACAGCGCTCGGCGACGTCGTCGAGCCGCTCGACCATGTTGAACCTGGCGGTGCGAGGTTGCCATGCAAACAACGTCAGCAGCTGCATGAGCGACTACACGTACACAGCGCAGCAATGCCGAGACGACGGCGAGCACGTACATGTCGGCGTGCTCGCGTAGCATGAGCCGAATGCGACTGAGCTCGCGCACAATGTGGCTCGGAGAGTCAGTGATCGGCTGCCGCTGCACAGCGCAATAGACGCACATGAGCTCATGCGTCTGCAAGCCAAGAGGGTAGCCGAGACGTCGAACGTACGTGTGCGAGAAGCTGCTCGTAGACTGGGAGGACCTGTCGAAGACTGCTCCGCTTCTCGTGCTGCACGCAATCGCGCAGCAGCTTGAGCAGCGCAAGCACGCCGCGCTGGTCTGTCGCTTGCTGTTGTTGCTGCGGCAGCTTGTGCGCCACCACTGCGCTGGCAGTTGACATGGACGACGACGACGACGCGAGCATACTCATGCTCATTGACTCGTCTCGCAATGTTGCCTCACAATGCAAGTCCAGGTGTGCTACCAAGTGGTCCAGAATCTCGATCTGGAGCGCTCCACATTTCAGTAGCCAAGCTGTGTGAGGAGCTCTCGATGAGCGACGGAGCCATGGAACGATGCGAAGTACAATGCAACGTGTATGTGCGTGGAGGTGCTTAGGTGGAGGGTGTCGCTATGCGCATGCAGTGGAGATGCAGAGAGAGATCGATGATCGATGGAGACGCTGGGACTAGTGTACGGCAGCAGGCAGGTGGACAGACCCTACTGCGCGGCGCCTGCGATCGGCGTCATGGCGTTGCCAGCAGCGCTCGTGCCGAGACACGTGCGCGCGACGTCGTCAAAGACTTCTTTGATCTCGCTCGAGCACTCGAGGTACTCTTGCTCCCAGAACTTGTAGCTCTTGTTCCGAATGAGCTCAATGAACGTCACGAGCAAGCCCCACTGCACAAGGTCATACAGAGTGTCAGTCAGTCCAGTCAGTTCGTACGGTGCGAGCACTCGACAGAGACGTACCGGGTGCGGGCGGTTCGCAATGAGGCGCTCAATGAGCACGCGCGTGATCTGCTCCTTCACCATCTTGTTGTTCGAGTACGAGAAGAGGTACAGGATGACGCAGCTGAAGTAGTGCGTGTGGCTGTTCGGGTACCGCAAGTGGTTCGCGAGCGAGCTAAAGTACCAGTACCGCCCCTCGGCATCGAGCTCGTCGGCGAGGAACCGGAAGACGTCCATCGACGCGCTCTGCTCAAACTTAACCGTCGTGCCGTTCTTTGCGTCGGCTGCAGCACCTGACGACGCTGCCGCGGACGGCGACGACGCACTCGCCATCTCCACGATCGCCTCTTTCCCAAGGTACAGCACGAGCGCATTCAGCGCCGGGACAAAGTACTTGCACGCCCCGGGGTCGCGCTCGAGCTGGCTCTGCGGCCGCAAGAGCTTGCTGATCAAGTCGGCTGGGAACACCGCGGCGCGGTTCGACGTCGCACGCAAGAACTCGTCGACGTAGTCTTTGATGCCGTTGTGCGCGAGCGCGCTGCCCCACGCCGGCATCAAGCGCGGCGACACGCTCACCTCTGGGAGCTGCGACACCTGGAGACCGAGCGTGAGCGGGTCTGGGAGACGCATCGTGCGCGCAAACGCCGAGAGGATGACGTTCCGGAGTTGGACGCAGGACGCTGGGAGGACGTCGCAGAAGCTCGTGTAGAAGTCGCTCAAGAAGTCGGGGTAGTCGTGCAAGAGCACGAGGATGATCCGGACCGTGCCTTTGTACAGACTCTCGATCGACGGCGCGAGCGGCTGGACGTTCGCGTGGCGCACGAACGGCTCAATGAACACGAGGAGGTTCATGATGAGGCGGTGGAGGATCTGCCACCCGCGCTGCTGCTTCGCGCGCAAGAGCAGCGGCATGAAGCACCGGTGCGAAATGAGCTCGGTCCAGGCAAAGACAAAGCCCGGGAGGACCATCGGCTGGAGCGTGTTGTACGCACTCGCAAACGTGTTGAGCACTTGGAGGTGGATCGCATCGAGCACGGGCTCTTGGACCGTCAGCTCCTTCATCAAGTTCACAAACAGCCGGAAGAACACGCGCTGGTCGAACGGCGCTTTCTTCTTCCGCGACAGGTCGTGCGCGGCGACGAGGACGTTTGCGATCGCACCCACTGCGTGGTTCAGGACCTGGAGCTTTGCGTTCGCGTTCGGGTCCAAGTACTTCACCAAGAGCGCCATCAAGTGCGTCAGTGCGTCAATGACGGCGTAGTTCAGCGGCGCCTTTGTCCCTGGCGCGCCAGTGCTCGACGCAAGACCTGCGAGGTCGCTCGCAAACGTCGTCTTCAAGCACGCGTCGACGCAGAGCTCAGTGCCAAACTTGAAGAAGAGCGAGATGCTCTCGTCGTCGTTCAGGAGTCCGTACTGCTTGAGCATCTGGATGTACTGCGCGTGGATCTTCGAGTTCCCTGTTGGCTCTTTGTAGATCGCGATCCAGTGCTCGAGCGCATTGCTCACAGTGTGGCGGAACGCCGCGTGCTCTTGCACAGGCGCAGCAGACGGCGGCGGTGGCGCAGCGCCAGTTGGCGGTGGTGGACCCACGGCTTTGCCGATCGACCCGAGGCTCTTCGTGCGTGCGAGCGACTTCTGCGTCCGCGCTTGCTCAATGAGCGTCGCGAGGATCTGGACGTTCTTGTTCGTCGAGCCGCCGTGGCGCTCGACGATCCGAGCGAGTGCATCAAGCGTGTTTGGCACTTGCTTTACGAGCGTGACGTGGTCCATCGGGAGGCACTGGCGGATGATGTGCACGGCGATCTCAATCGCGACGCTCGTGCGCTCCATGTTGCGCGTGAGGTACAGATCAAACTCCGACAGGTCGACGACTTTGAAGCGCACGAGCGCCACGAGGATCTCGCAGTGCAGTCGGAGCTTGTCGTCCACCGGCGCGCGCAAGACCCACGACACGACCTCTTTCTTCAGCTTCTCGCAGCTATGGGCCAACGCGTCGAGCGAGCTCACGAGAATGTCGAGGAAGAGCTCGTCGCCGCGACCGCCGCCGAGCTCGTACATGCACTTGACAATGCGGTGGCTGATCTTCAAGCACGCTTCGTCCCGGAGTGGCGGCTTCACGCTCGCGCCGATCGCGCGCACTTCGCGCAGGACTGCAAACACTTCGCTCTCGGCTGGGATCGCCAAGAGCGACGGGATCTCGCGCTGCGCCGCTGTCACTTGCCGCACGACGTTCTGCACAAACATCTCAAACTTCTCCATCAAGCCGGCAAAGCGGTCGAGCGCCGCAGCGACGCTCACGCCGCTCGTGTCGGGTGCAACGAGCGACTCTTTCTCAAGTGGGAGACCGCTGGCACCAGGGACACTCGGGTACCCAGTGCGCGAGATCGGCATCGACGTCGGTCGCGGAATGCGCTGGAACGCTTCGTACACGACGAGCTGCATGTGCGGAACGCCGCTCGCCTTGGGCTTGAACACATCTGGCAGTGTCGCAGGCGACTGGTGCGCCGCGCCGTCAAAGAAGTGCACCGTGCTGTCCACTGGCTTGCCGCTCTGGAGCTGCTGCTGCTGGAAGCGCCGACGCGTCGCGTACGCTGCGCCGAGCGCTTCGTCAATGTCGCGCATCGCTTTCTCGCTCGACGCTTTCTCAATGAGCATGCACCCGAGGTCCGTGTTTTCGTTTGAGCACACTTGGATCACGTGCTCGATCTGCTGCGGGTCGCCGGCCGACGCTGGGATGAGCGCGCGCAAGTGCGTCGCAATCGAGTTCCGCAGCGGCTCCTTCGCAGTGATGAGCGCGAGCGAGCCCGACATGCTCGCGACCATCAAGTGCGCCGCCTTGCGCATCTTCACGTCGTCCACTTCCGTCGCAAAGTCCTTCAAGATGATCTCGCGCGTCGTGATGCACGCGATCGTGACGCTGCGCTCGACGACAGGCGAGATCACTTCGCGGATCGCGCGGTCGACTGCGAGCGGCACCAAGCGGCGCAAGTTCACGTTGTGGAGCGGCAAGTCGGGGTTCACTGCGACGTACGACGCGAGGTTCGGGATCACGGTCGACTCGGACACAGACGCGTTCAGCGACGCGTACGCACTGCTGCCGCCTGGTGGCGGACTCGCGGACGGCGCAAAGCCGCCGTCTTTGCCAAGCCCTGGCTTGAGCTTCGACGGTGTCGTTGCACCGCCCATGCCACTGACGCCGCCCATGCCGAGGAGCGGCTTCTGGCCGAGCTTCTGCATCGGCGGCGGCGTCGCAACGCGTGGGACTTTCGGGACTTTCACGTTGAAGTCCGGGTTGTTCAGCCGCGGCGGCGTCAAGCGCGTGTGGAGCAAGTTCGCCTTGCGCTGGTCCTCGACATTGAGCTTGAACGACTTGAACAAGACCTCGATCTCGAACTTCAGGTTGAGCTTCAGGTCCGGGACGTCGTAGATCTCGCTCATGGCGTGGATCATGCCCATGATCCACGGGTTCGGCGGCTTGAAGATCTTCGACTTCTTGCAGCCTTCGAGGATCTTCGCCACGAATGGCGTGACGGCGAGCAAGTGACCGGTCTCGTACCCGACGTAGAGCAGCTCTTTCAAGTCCAAGTCGCGCTGGAGCAGCGGCTTGTTGCGCGAGAGCGTGAAGACACCGAGCCACGACCCGAGGTTCTTCAAGAGCGACCGCTGCTGCGAGTTCGTCGTGATCGTGCCAGACGTCAAGAGCTTCCGCGCGTTCTGGAGCGTGCGCTTGAGGATCTCGCGCTCCAAGTCCGGCCGCATGAGCTTCTCGATGAAGATCAAGTAGACCGTGTGGTAGTTCGGCTGCGTCGAGATGCGCTTCACGACGAGGTAGTTCGCGAGCCATGCGTGGTACGAGTCGAGGAGCATCTTGCGCACCTCTGGGATCTTCGCGTCCAGGTTCGAGATCGACATGTTGTTCACGATGAAGTGGATCCGGTCCTTCACTGTCTCATCTGGCTGCGCGATCTCTTCGTCGTCGTTCACCGTGCTCGACTCGTGGAAGATGTGGTCGACTTCGAGCACCGCAGGCGGCGGCGACTGCTGCGGCACAGTGATGACTTTTGGCGACGTCGACGACATCGACGCGCTTGGACGGCTCGCGCCAGTCGCCTGGGCACCGAGCATCGCCAAGCTGCTGCTCTCGTCGTTCGCTTGCGCGAGCTTTGATGGCGTGAGCGACCGCGGGACGCCGCCGAGACCAGTGCTACTTGCGAGCGACGCAGCGCCACTGGGTGGCGGCGACGCTGCGGCGCTGCCAGTGAACGCAGTCGCGCCACCGATGCTCAGTGGCGAGCTCTTGCCGTCGCCGACACTGCTGCTGGTGCCGAGGTCGCTCTCCAACGCATCGAGACCAGACGCAGCGCCGCCGAGCTCGGATGGCCCGGCTTTCCCAGACAGCGCGAGCGACCGCGTGACTTGGTTCACTTGGCGCATGATCTCTGGCAGTGCATGCTGCAAGTGCGGGATCTGCGAGAGGTTCGTGCAGTACGCTGGGAGCTCGCGCAAGCGCGGGACGAACTGCTGGAGCGCGCACGCGCCAAAGAAGAAGAACTTGGAGTTCACAGGCTCGCGCAAGCTCTCGAGCACAGACCGGAGCGCAGTCTGGAGGAAGTTCGGCGGCAGCACTTGGTGCTCAATGAGTTTCCCAAAGAGCACGCCAGTGATCCGGAGCTCCATCTCCGGGTACCGCGGGAAGAAGCGGTACTCGTCAAAGAGGTTGTGGATCATGCAGTAGAAGATCTGGCGCTCACGTTCGTCGCGCGAGCTCTGGAAGCGCTTGAGCATCGCGACGACGTCGTTGATGTTCTGCTCCGACGTGTAGATCTGCTGGAAGTACGCGTTCGCTTGCTCTTCGATCATCTCGGCTGTGAACGCAGGCGGCTCGGCTGGACCAGGCGGCAGCGCCTCGGCCGTACTCGACGACGGTGCTGGCGCAGGCGGCGCAGTAGTAGCACCTGGTGCAGTGGCCACATCGACTGCTGGTCGCGTTGCAGCCGAGATCACTGGGTGCGTCTCCATGCAGAGTGTGATGATGCGCTTGAGCTCGTGCGCAATCGTCTGCGGCAGCGCAGCTTGGACTGCCATGATGCACTTGAGGATCACAGCGAGCGACTCGATCGCAAGCAAGTGACCGGTCTGCGGCGTGATGCTGCTCTTTGGGATCGCGCGCGCGTAGTTCCGGTGCACAAACGCCAAGCACGACGTCGCAAACGCCGTGCGCTGCGACGCCAAACGCTCGACGAGCCACGTCTCGAGGTTCAGTACTTCGTGGTTCGCGCCGATCGTCGCGAGTGCGATCGCAAACGAGAAGTAGTTCGAGTGGATCGCCGATGCAAACGCGTCGCCCGTGTTCCGGAAGAGCGCAAAGAGCCGCGAGACGATCTGCGGCGACGTCGCAGCGTAGAAGCACTTGACGCTCGCGTACAGCACGAGCTTCGGCGCGACGGACCAGAGGTGGCGCATGATCAGCGGCGTGTTTGGACGTCCCATGATGTACGTGCTGAAGAGGTCGGAGAAGAGGTCGTCGCGCAAGCTGTTCCACTGCGGCTGCGCTTGCGCCAAGTTCGCGATCAAGACGTCTGGGCACGTCTTCATCGCAGCGTCAAACAGCCGCCGCACGTCCGCGTAGCAGTCGTTCTCCGACAGCCGCAGGAGCGTCTCAACTGCGTCGAGCGAGAACCAGACGCAGTTCTTCGGCACCGCCGACGCGTCGCCGCCTTCAAACGGTGCGACTTTGCGCGCAGACTCGGCGAACGAGAGCACGTCCGGTGGCGAGTCAATCGCAGCGCGGAAGAAGCTCAGCTGCGCGCGGCTGTGGGTCCACGGCCGCAAGAGCGACGCAATGCGGAACTTCGTCTGCGCGCACTTGTGGAACGCCGTGAGCAACACGCGGAGCTGCGACGGACTCTGAATGTCCAAGTCCTCGCGGTCGAGCTTCTCCGACACTTTCGGCCACTTGATCGAGCTGTAGTCCGTCTGGAGCACGTCTGCGATCACGTCGAGGTTCCACGTGCGCTCGGTCGCTGCAGTGGCTGCGGCGCTGTCGGCCGATGGAACGTCGTAGTCAAACGACAGGTTCGCCATGAGCGTCGCGCCGTTCGCTGCGTCCATGCCCGTGTACGTGCGCGCGACCATGACGAGCATGCCAGCGACTTGCGCCGGCGGGATCGTCGGCGCGTTCGCGAGTCCTGCTTCCGCCAAGAGCTGCCGGAACGCAGTCGACGACGCCGTGCACGAGTACCCGACGTCCTCCATGAGTTCGTAGAACAGACAGCTCGACGAGACGTCCGTAATGAGCTTCGCAAGCAGGTCAGGCTCTGCGATCGGGACGCAGTCGACGTGGTCCGGGTCGCCCATTGTCAACGGCGCGATCTCCATCGAGCCCATGTCGTTCGGATGCGCCGCTGAGATGCTCGCGAGGAACGAGTCGGTCTCAGCGACGTCCGAGTGGAACGCGTCGTGCATGCGCAGCACAAACACGAGCGCGTGGAGCACATCCGACGGGAGCTTCGCGCCGCACGTCGAGATCTCCGGGATCTTTGCGCGCAGGAACTTGACCGCTTCCGCTGCGCTCTCCGCGTTCTCGCCCTGTGCGAACGCCAGGCCGATCGTGACTTGCTGCGGCAGACTGAGCTTGAGTGTCTTGCCAAACACGTGGAGGAACTCGTCCGTGACGAGGCGACCAGGTGCAGACGACGTGACGCTGCTGCTCGCGCCATTCGCTGCGCGCTTCAAGTCGTTCGAGCTACCGTCGATCGCCTATTGATGTGGTGGATACGTTGCAGAGCGGATATGTGAGCTCCTCATCGCGGACAGTAGCAGGCAACGCGAGCAGGTACGGAATGAGCGCAAAGGAGACGAACGCACCTCGCAGATGAACGTCGTAAAGTTCGGACGAGACGACGCCTGCGCGATCTCGTGCGCAAGCAGCTGGATCTTGAGTGCGTCGCGCGTCTGGTTGCGCGCGTCGCGAAAGTCAATGTCTTTCACGAGGCAGTTGAGCAAGAAGATGCGCGCATCTTCACCATACAGCCCGACCAACTGCAGTGCCATCCACACGCAGGGGCAAGCTCGTCAGTACATGGCATTGCTAGTCACGTGCGGGTGTATGTGTGTGTGGCGTTGTGCGCAGGATGCCCCACGCACGCGGCACAGTATGCAGGCGACAAAAGATCGCTTTGGAGAAAGCGCGCACCTGGTTGAGCTCGGCGACGTTGGTTTTGAAGTTCTTCTTGCTGAGGTTCGTGACGAGGTAGTGGATTTGCCAAAAGAGCGGCGACGCGAAGGAGACCATCGTGCTGGTGGCGCGCGCTCGCTCGCTGCGTCGTCGTCAATGTCGGCCGGTCCGGCGGCAGTCGTAGTAGCAATTGCTTGTGTGTGTGTGAGGAGAGAGAGATGGAGAGCTGTTCACAAGGGGGAGAAGCGCGGCCGCCACGAGAACAACGTGCGAGTCCGTGTCTCGAGGCTGCTGCAACCGACGGATGTTGCTGCTCGCAGGGTTCAATCTGGTCGTTACAGCACCAGTTCGAAAGCTGCGCTGCACTTGCATCGCATCAATCCATTCCTGCAAATCGCGTGCGCCAGTACTGCGTGCGACGCATTAGTTGATGGAACGTCCGCGTCGCGCACAGTAGTGCCTCCCACTGTCATCAGCCCGCACAAACAAACACACGCACGCGCGCTCGACGCACGCCGCAACACACCACCACCGCCGCCGCAGCAGCAGCAGAGCGAGCAGCACTTCCAGCAACAGCATGCCGCCGCCACCGCCGCACGCGCTCCACTTTGACTCGGCGCCAGAAGCTGGCGACTTTCTCTTCGGCTCGGTGCTCGGCCAGGGCTCGTACGCAAAGGTACTGCAGCTGCCACCACCGCGAGCAGCTCCCTCCTCCTCCTGTGTCCATAGCAGGACGCAGCGAATCTCTCACCACCGCCACTGCCACTGCCACTGCATGCTCCGCTGCAGGTCTTCCATGCGCGCATGAAGAAGAACAAGATGGACTTTGCAGTCAAAGTCATGGACCAGGGCTTCATTCGCAAAGAGAACAAAGCGGCGTTCGTGCTCACGGAGCGCAAGGTCATGTCGCGCCTCGCGCACGCCAACATTATCAAGTTCTACTGCAGCTTCCGCGTACGTCCAGCTGCCTCTTGTGCAATGGCGCTCGCTTGCGTAATGGCGCGATGACTGCTATCAGAGCTCATGCGCACACGCTCATTGCCTCCACTGCTGCCATCACTGTCTCTGTCGCTCTCACAGGACTCGCAGAGCCTGTACTTGGCAATGGAGCTGTGTCGCGGCGGCGACCTCTTTGGCTTGATTCGGTGCGTTGGCCGTACGTAGTGACTGTAGCCATCTGGCAACGTACGTAACGCTGACGTGCGAGTGTCTGCTGCTCTGTGTCGCATACGACCGACAGCGACGAGTACACGAAGAACCAGGAGAAGGGCGTGCTGCACACTGCGTGCTCGCTCGAGATGACGCGGTTCTACATTGCCGAGATCGTCCAGGCGCTCGAGTACATGCACTCCAAGGTGCGCGCGTTTGAGTCGCTACAGCACCGTCTGAGGCGCTGCGCTCGATGCTCACAACACTGTGCGATGGTGCTGTGGCTATGCAGAACGTGATCCATCGCGACCTCAAGCCCGACAACCTGCTCTTGAGCGAAAACGGACACCTCAAAGTGACGGACTTTGGCACAGCAAAGGTCCGTGGTGTGTATGGGAGGCTGTCTCATGTCCTCTGTCTGCACCTGGCGTAGGACTCGGTGCTCACGCTCGACCGTGTGGCATGCGTCATATAGGACCAAGAGGACACGAACAGTGACGTGAACCAGTTCTGCGGCACTGTGTCGTACGTCTCGCCGGAAGTGCTGCACGACAAGCCTGCGACGCGCGCGTGCGACCTCTGGGCGCTCGGCTGCATTCTCTACCAGGTGCGCTCCTCCACCTGTTCTCTCAGTGCAAGTGCCGCTACTAACATAGCGCCTCGCGCTGTCTGCGTCGCTCACTGCCTCGCACGCGCAGATGCTCACGGGTCGCACGCCGTTTGTCGCCGAGAACGACTACCTCACGTTCCAAGTCGTACGTCCAGCAGTCTCTCTGCGCTTTCTCACAGGTGGTCGACAGAGTAGACCAACAACACTTGCGTGTGTGTGTGCGCCACGTATGCCTAGATCATCAACCACTCGAACGACAAGTTTGACTTCCCAGCCTCGGTGCCAGAGGACGCGCAGGACCTGATCCGGAGACTGCTCGTGCAGGTGCGTGCGTCGCTCGTGGCTCATCCTGTCGATCGGCCCGTGCGTTGGTCCTGACTGTGTCAATGATGCACTTGGTCCTGCCTCTCTCTTGCAGGAACCGTCCGAGCGAATCGGCGCAAGTCAAGACGAAGCGGGCTACGCAGAGCTCAAGGTCCGGCGGCAAATGCCAGCGTCCCAGTCATCTTGACTGCTGCGATCGCGGACTGGCGCGTGGCCGTGTGTGCTCATGCCCATGTGACTTGTTGCTCTGTGTGCTGCGCGAGAGCAGGACCACCCGTTCTTCGACGGCATTGACTGGGAGACGCTGCCGATGCAGACTGCGCCGTACATCCCGCCGCCACTCGAGCTCTCGGAGCCCAAGCTGGTACGACTCTCGCATGTGGTGCCAGTTGCAAGCATCCGTAGGAGTGCAAGTGCACTCCCCACTTGCTCGCTGACGTCGCTGTCACGATGCACTAGGATGGCGCATCGGAGCACTGGACCGTCGCCGAGTACTTCTCGGACGACGCGTTCTCTGAAAGCACGACGGACGACGTCATGAGGTGCGTTCGCTCGTTCGGAAGGACGCCATGCGGTCTGCCTCTTGTTACGTGCTCACTTGGTCTCTCTCTCTCTCGCTCTCTCTCGCTTTAAAGCAAGCGGTCGCGAAGCAGCAGCTCCATGCGCGGCAGCAGACCTGCGTGCCTCGCGTACGACGAGCAGGTGCGGTTCGAAGGCAAAGTCAAGATCCACTCCAAGATGCTCAAGCGCACGCGCGAGGTGCGTGAGGACGCGAGCGCCGTCGCCATCGACTGCGCATTGCGACTGACACTAGTGTGTGCGCGTGTGCGCGGTGTGCAGCTGGTCTTGACCGATGCGCCGCGGCTGATTGTGCTGAGCGCGTGGTCGGGCAAGCTCAAGAAGGAGATCTTCTTGACGGCCGACACGAAGGTCAATGCGATTGGCCAGCACACGTTCGACCTCATTGCGGTGCGACTGCATGCGACTTGGTGGCGACGCGTGCGGTCATCGCATTGTCCACGTAGACTAACCGGCGCGCGACTGTGGCGTGTTTTCTGCTGCTGCTGGTTGGTCATGCCTGCAGCCGTCGGGGACGTTCCGCGTGACGGATCCGAACAACATGACGCAGACTTGGGCACGCGCGATTGCGGAGGTGGTTGCGAACGCCGACTGAGTGTCTGTGGTCGCACAGGGACCGTCGTGTGTGTGTGCGTGGGAGGACTGAGTGTGGAGCGAGCGAGCGTTGCAGTGTAGGTCCGCCGAACGAGGCTTGTTGAGTCGAGTGTACCCACCCGTTGAGCCGCGCAGGCGAAGGTCGTTGCGTTTGCGTCTATGAGCAGCTTGAGGCGGGTCTGGCTAGTATCGACACGAGCCGACCAGCCAGTCGGTCGATCAAGCTGTGACGCGATCTCGTTGTGTCTGTCCAGCAACGAGACGGAGAGTGTCGCGAGCATGTGGACAATTGCTGTCCACATGGCTGGGATGCGATGTCGTGTGCACCACACTTATTTGTGTGGCACACTTCATTTTTGCCTTCATCCGCAAAGAGCACAAAAGCGACACTGGGAAGCAGCATGACGGGAATGACGAGGTGCGTGCGTCTGCGTCTGCGTCTGCGTCTGCGTCCGCGTGTGTGTGTGTGCACGAGCTGCGATGCGATGCGGCTACACACTTGCTCATTCACTCGCTCTCCACAGAGTCGTGATTGTGCAGGACGCCAACATCACGCAAAAGTACCAGGAGCTGCTACGGAAGCTCGAGGCAATCGGTGGCCAGAAGATCGGACGCCACGTCGTGCACTGCCGCCTTTTCAACCGCAAGACGACGACAGGTGCGCTTGCAGACGCATGTGTCTGTCGCTCAGCTGCTCCTGTCGCTACTGCCGCTGCTGCTTCAGTCAGTCGCTCACACTCGTGTCGACGCTCCGCCACGCTTGCATCACGCAGATGGATACAGCAACCAGCGCATGTTCATGCTGCGCATGTCCCAGAACGACGACCTCGTGTACGCAGTGCTCGTGAACGAGCGCGCGAAGAGCGCGTCTGTGAGCGACAACGGCATCGAAGGGAGCTCGGAAGAGTGCGCGCTGCTCGAGTGCGGACTCGACGGCGCGAACATCCTGCAGCAGGTCGAGATCTACGCGTTCAAGTCGGACGGACAGTTTGAGGCATGTCGCTATGTGTTTGTGGGCATCGGCGAGTGCACGCGAGCGCCATCGCAAGCGCTGACATGCATCGGACGTATCGTTCTTGTTTGTTCACAGGGCACGCAGTACGCAGTCGGGGACTTTGTCGTGAGCGTCTGCACGTTCATGTCGCGCAACAACCAGCCGCGCGGTCTCGTCGTCGAAGTGCAGTATGCGCCGTGCTACACCGTCTCGCCAGTCGAGACGCTCTTTGACGAGTTCCTCGCGCACCTCGTCACGAACGACCGGCTGCGCAAGCCAATTGAGAACGTGAGTGCGCTGTTCGACAAAGTCGGACTGCCGTCGGCCGACTACTCGCTCAAGCACACTGCGCTGCAGTACGTCGCTGCGTTCAATATCTTGCGCAAGTTTGACAAGTAGTTGCGCGAACGAGCTCGCGTGCAAGGCGTCGCGGAGCAGCAAGAGACGCGTTCGCAGCAAGTCTCGCTCGCTCTCTCGTTTATGTCACTATTGCATTTGCAACGCGTCTCGCTCGCTTTTGTCACTAGCGCTTGGATTCTCGCCAGTCACGAGTCACGACGAACTTGCCTTCCCCCTTGACCTCCACGTCGTCGCTGCAGCTTGGCGCGGCGCACGGAGGCAGCGCGGGTTCGTTGCGCGAGTGGAGCCCCGACTGAGCGAGGCCGAGAGCGCGCGTGCGTGGCGCGCGCAGACACGACACGCCGCCGAGCGCAGCAGCAGCAGCACGAGAAGCCGCCATGGAGGAGGAAATGGCGCTCTTTGGCGGCGTCGACCCGCGCTTCGACGTCGTCGACTTGGACGCGACGGAGCTTCCTCCGACGTTCTCCACGCCGCCGCCGTACGACCTGCCGCCGACTCCGCAGTCGCATCATCATCACCACCAGCACCAGCACTTTCACCAGCACGTGCCACTGCGCAGCATGCGTCTGAGCTTTGGCGCGCCGATGCAGTCGTCACACCCAAGCGACGAGTTGAAAGCGAGCTACCGTGATGACAGCAGCGCGCACTTTGGCGTGCTGCACCGTCCATTGCTCCAAGATCAGCGGTCGTTCCGTCTCGCAGAGGAAAGCGCGTTCAAGCACCGCGAAGTCGAGACCGAGCAGCAACAACTCGACGGCATGCTCAGTGCCGCCGCCGCGGCAGCAGGCGTCGATGTGTCGCCGTCGTCATCGCTATCGCTGTACGAAGGTGGGAACGCCAACAGCAATGATGGTGCGAGCGCTGCCAGCAGCAGCAACAGTACCAGCACGAGCGCACGCAGCAGCAGTACGAGCAAGCCAAAGAAGCTGTGCCAGCACGACGGCTGTGGGAAGGTCGCGCAAGGCGGCGGGTTGTGCGTCGCCCACGGCGGCGGGTACAAGTGCCAGACGCCGTTCTGTGCGTTTTTCAACCTGCGCACGTGCGAAGAGCACGGCGGGTCGCGCCGGTGCAGCACGCCCGGGTGTGCGCGCGTCGCCGTTGGTGCCGGCGCGCTCTGCTGCACGCATGGCGGCGGGAAGAAGTGCTCGGTCGCCAAGTGCGAGCGGTACGACGCCGGCATGGGCTTCTGCCTCGCGCACGGCGGTGGACGCAACTGCTCCGTGCCTGGTTGTACGAAGAAGCAGATCCGCTACGGCGTGTGCAGCGGCCACGGCGGCCGCGCGCGGTGCAAAGAGGAGGGCTGCGAGAAGTACGACCGCGGACAGGGCAAGTGCAAGTCGCACGGCGGCGGGTACTTTTGCAAAGTCGACGGCTGCACGAAGAAAGACAAGGGCGGCGGGCTCTGCGCAGCGCACGGTGGCGGCAAAAAGTGCTACGTCGACGGCTGCACGACGCCGTGTGTCGGTGGCGGACGGTGCAAGTTGCACGGCGGCGGCAAGCGCTGCGACGTCACGGGCTGTGCGAACTGGGCACTCACTGCCGGCAAGTGCAAGGACCACGGCGGTGCTGGGCGGCGGTGCTCGCGGCGCGGCTGCGACAAGCACGACCAAGGCGGCGGCTACTGCCTCGCGCACGGCGGTGGCTTCAAGTGTACAGTGCCCGAGTGCACGAAGAAGCAGGTGCGCTGCTTGTTTGCACTTGCGCTTGTTTGTTTGTTGGCGTAAAGGCCGAACTGACAAGCGGTCGGACGTTCTGGATGGGCCGCTTGTGCAGATCCGATTCGGCCGCTGCTGCGCGCATGGTGGGAAGCCGCGGTGCACGGTCGAGGGCTGCGAGCGCTTGAGCCAGCACCGCGGACTGTGCAAAGCGCACGGCGGGACGAAGCCATGTGAAGTCGTCGGCTGCACGCGCAAAGCGAACAGTGGCGGGCGGTGCATCAGCCACGGCGGCGGCGGTCGCTGCCGCACCGAGGGCTGCGTGAAGACGAACCGCGGCGGCGGGCACTGCAAAGCGCACGGCGGCGGCAAGAAGTGCAACGCGCCAGGCTGCACCGAGTGGGCGATCGGCGGTGGCGCGTGTCCGCAGCACGACCTCTTTGGCGCAGCGTCAGTCGTGAGCGTCTGACTGCTGTCGGCTGCGCCTTGCAAGTGCGCAAGAGGACAAGTGAGATCGTGACGATGGCGGAGCAGGCAGACGAGCGGAGACTATCTATGTAAACTGGTGTATGTTGCTTGCTCTTGCTCGTCCGTGCGCTGCGTGGGCGGCAAGCGTGAGGATGGTCGTGATGCAAGCGCTTGGCGCCACTGTCTACTTACAGGAACGCCACGCCCGAGTTGATCGCGTCCACTTCCGCGGGCGTCAGCGGCACGCGCTTCACGTGCGTGAACGGCAGCACATTTGGACCCGACGGCTGCACCGGCGCGAGCGGCTGGCGCGCTGCAGGGTGCGACGCTGCCGCCGCCGACTTGGCAGGCAGCAGCGAGCGCTTGCCGAGGAACTTGATCAGCGGCGTGCGATGGCCACTCGTCGCAGCAGTAGGAGCAGGAGCAGGAGCAGCCGGTGCGGGTGCTGCAGCAGGGGGAGCTGGCGCACTCGCCGACGACTGCGGCGACGGCTTCGAGCCTGGCTCCGGCGCGCGGCTGTCGTCCACCGAAAAGAGCGCGCGGCCGACTTCGACGTTCTCTTCGAGCTTCGCGAGGTGCTCGACGATCGTGCCGGCGACAGGGCTCATGACATCCACGCTCACCTGTGGCGATGGCATTCCCGACGCGAAGCAGTCAGTTCGTCGCTGCGTACAACCATGCGAGGCATACGGGTACATGTCGGTGAGAGTGTTGTCATGTGCGCACCTTGTCGGTCTCGAGGATCGCGACGACTTCGTCTGCGTGCACGGTCTCGCCCGCGGCTTTCACGATCTGCACGAGCGTGCCTTCGCTGATCGAGTCGCCCATGGACGGCACGTTCACCGTCGTGATTGCGAAGCGCGCGCTCGACAGGTGGAACGCACGCCGAGCCGTGCTCGTCTGCTGCGCGCGCACGCACAGGCGCTGAGTTGTCGCGCGAAGCCCCCACATCGTCTCTCGCCTTGACTTGATCTGCTGCGTACTGTTTGCTCTGAGCCGCTCGTCGTGCAGTCAAATTCGTGTCGACCACACAAATGTGTGTACGATTCGTGTGGTTCGCGAACGAACTGCAACAGCGCGTCTCGACATGTCGGATCCCATCCAAAGGATCAACCGCGCGACCTCATCGTAGGCGATGACAACGCAAAGGTCGGCGCCTCGCTTGTGGTGCTGTGCTGTCGCGGTGGTCGAGCAACGTGTGTTTGCGTGTGATGCACTCGCTGCCTCGTCAGCACACGCAGCCGCTCACGAGTGGGTCGGAAGTCAGTGCCATGCGCACTCCGCACCGCAGCCGATCGACCGACCAGACACGCAAACGAACGAACGAACGAACGAATCTGAGCAACGCTGCTCGATTAAAGCGACATACTCTATGAGCGCGCGCGAGTGGCAGGCGACAACACCAGGTGGCGGTGCACTGCGCTTCCGCCCTGCGACTGCCGGGTAGTCAGATCGATGTGAAATGCATGGACGCTCATTCAAGGCGACACGTTTACTGCGAGCGCAACAGCGGCAAGCAGAGCAAGCCACGCGTCAGTCCTGCGTCCACGCAGCGCTTGTAGACCGCAGAGAACCAAGCCACCAACACGCCAAGACACGCACCTCCTTCTTGACGTCGAGCGATTCCAGCGCCTTGGCGGCGTCGTCGCCAGCGGCCGTGTCCGCGGCGTCCGCGCCAGCCTCGAGCGCCTTGTTCGTCGCCTTGGCGTTGTCGTGCGCCTCCTTGAACTTCTGCGCGTTCTCCGCGTTCGCGAAGCGGAGCGCAAAGACCTGCGTCTCGAGCGTGCCCTCGGCAAAGTCGTAGCAGCTGAAGACCCACGCGCGGTCGCTGCCCATGTTTGGCGACAGCTCCGTGCGCGTGTCGACGAGGTGGTTGATGATGATCTTGTGCGTCTTCTCCTGGCGCATGAGCAGGCGCACCTTCTGGTGCTCCTTGTGCTTGAGGAAGCGCACGTCGCCAACGCCACGCTCGCACCACGACTTCTTGCCCGTGCCCTTGTCGAGGAGCGTCTCGCGGAAGCAGAAGAGCTTCGCGCGGCTGTGAAGCGATTGCATGGGGACGTGTGCCAGACAAGACACGACATGGCGGTGGTGAGTCCGTGCGTGCGTTGATACGAGGAGAGCACGTGCAGATGCAAGCGTTCCATGGCGCTTCACAACCACACACACACACACACCACACGAGAGGCAAGCAGTCACGCAGAGAGAAAGAGAGAGAGACACACACACAGTACTCACATCTTGAACAGGACCTCCTCGTCCTCCTCGCCGCTCACGACCTCGACCTCGTCGAGCTTAACGACCGGCTCAAAGTACGCCTGCGGCTCCTCCGACTCGGGGTCCTTGCTGCCGTCGTCGGCCTCCGTCTCCTCGACATCGACCTTTGGCACCACCTCTTCGACCTTGTCCGCCATGTTGCTTGCTGTGCTACGGGTGACTGACTGACTGCTGCTGCGCGTGCGAAGACCCTGCTCCTGCGAGAATGGCGACCGCGGTGCGTTGGCTTCCCCCCTCACTCGCTCGCGTTCTCTTCCGAAAAAAAGACTGGCCGCCGACTGCTGATAAAAATAAGCGCGCTTCGACTTGCACTCGGTTTGCATAGGACATTTAAGCGCGCTTGCTAACCTTTTGTCGGAAAAAGTCGATAAATGCTAGTACCGTGGTTGCGTTGGAAAAATGCGCGCTTGTTTGCAAAAATACGCGCCTAAGAGTGTAATATTCAAACCATATCTCGTGTATCGAGAAAAAACAATAGATGCGAGTGTCATAGTTGAAATACACCATGTGCTAGAGTGACCAGACTAACGCGAAACAACACAAGCGCCATTCGCCGACATCAAGCGCCCGCCCAAGACAGGCACAGTAGCAAGTGCACGCGTGCGTGTTCACGCTTGAGACGATCAATGTTGGTACGTTCTAATACATGATCGCTTTGAGTTATCTGAGTTGCTCACACTGATGCCCACATTTCCATGAAGAGTCACATGCGCCACGCTTGACGCTCGCGCACACATGATTGCAACGTTGACACGTCGACGAAGCGAACCAAGTACAGTCGGACAGACGTCGTGGCAGTGAGAAGGCAAGACGCTGTACACGCCAACTGGCGCAGACTCGCTCGTGCTGCAGCGGATCAGCGCAATATCAGCACGATACCAACACAGAACCGGTATTCCTGAAACCAAGTCGAACAACACCAGACAGCGACCCGAATCGGGACAACAATTCGGGACACGAACATCAGAAACGAGACCCAAGTCATCCGCGATGTCAAGCGTTCCTATGATGACCTTGAACAACATTTCGCAGTGGCCAAGTTCGGTGAACACCGATCGCCAGGTCATGGGCATTAAATCCCCACAGATGCCCAGATCACCAAGTCTCAGTCATCTGTACCCAGTCTGTGAACAGTTCGCCAAGTCGACTGTCGTAACCACATCCAGTTTGCCAAGTCGGCTCGATAATAGGCGCAGTGCTTGTAAGTGCCCGTTTGGAGCCGTTGTCGAAGAGTTGTAGTTGCACCGAGGTAGACATTGTCTAGGTATGTAACGGGGTACACAAGCTGTGGTTATGTGACAATAACCCAGCTTTGCGGAATTACAATTCACGCACTTCTTTTAAGACCGGCCTTCATTGGCGGTGGCTCTAATTGGTAGATATCCTAGAATATTTGCCAATCAGTGAA